>JXCR01145045.1:83752-104265 GCA_002079205.1 Phalaenopsis hybrid cultivar | reverse complement strand
TGAGTTTAGAAAACTCATAGAATCAATTTTTGTATTTTTATGATTTTTAATTTATTTATTATGATTATTTTAATGAAAAAATAAGGAAAATTCATTTTTAAGTTTTTCAAATTTATTTTTAACCCAAATAAATTAGGAAGAATATCCTAATGAATTATAAGTGACAAAGGAAAATTTGTACACATTTTGAACCTTTTTTGTATTTTTGAAAATTTTGATTATTTTCATTTTTCTTAATTCAAAATAAACTTTGAAAATGACATATTTCCACTAAAAATAGCTTTTATTTTTATTAAATGCCCTCACAAGGAACTCAAAAAACTATTTTTCATGATTTTTCTAAGCTTACTTAATTTATTATAATTATTTTTGTACAAAAAATACAAAGTTTCTTTAAAAATCAATTTTAGTGCTTAAACTAAGCCAATTAGTTTTTAAATTTTTATAGTAAGTAAATATGATTTTAATGCACAATGTTAAACTAATTTCATCAATTTTTGATGACCATATAATTTACATAAATTAACACAAGATATATACACTTAAGTAAATATGGAAATTTACAAAAGTATTCAAGCCATCATTGTATTTTTCCTAAGCTTCTTTGATCATAGGAAACCTACTAAAATTATTCTCATAATTTTCCAAGTGATCTTTTAATTTATATAATCAAAATAAGCTAAAACTACTACCTTAACTTGAAAAATAATGTTAGAAGCATAGAGATGCTTTCTGACCTTGGAAAAATCAGAGGACATAGTCTTTATCATGAGAAACAAACCCTCAAAATTTCAAGCCATGGTGAGCAATTTTTGATCATAATAAATTAAAATACTCCAGAGGGTATTTAATTCATTAAAAAACAAGGAATAAGAAAATAATTTTTATTTTTTGTCAATATTATTCTCTTTTGTTCGCTGAGCAAGAGGGCATTTTTTTTATTTTTTTTATTTTTTTAGAGAAAGATATGAATTTTTGAAGTCCAGGCATTTAAAATAGTTCAAAAATCCATATTTTTTATATATCCACGCGGTGCCAACTCATCCTACGATGGCTCCGAACTCACATGCAACGCGCTCCCATTTGTTGCACTTTCCACCTAGGCATGTCATGCTGCTCGCAGTTCACGCACCAAGAGTCTGTCTAGCTCGATCTCCTCCGTCCATTGGATACACGCGCAATCGGACAACATCCATTCATCGTCTCCAAGTGACCTAACCCGTACGTCGTTCACACTAAAACCTTAGGAACTCTGCTTAGATTCAACCAAATCACTTGGGGTACTCAAGAAGAACACATTTATATGGTTAATCAAGTATGAAATCAAGTCCTTACACATGGAGAGTTATAATAAGCTCAGTTTAGAGTTAGAGCTCAACACCTTTGTCTGAAAGGGGAGGCCTCAATCAAATGGTTATAGTATCTTTAATTGAGTCAGATGAACCTCCAGCTGAAGTCTCAAGCCTTGGTGAATTGTCTAGGTACGATTTCAATCAAAGTGGATTTCAGGTGTTGGTTTAGAGCTATCTTAGAGGTTGTTTCAGAGTAGGCTTTGATGGGGAATCAACTCGTCTTGCTCTAGGGATGGCGTGTGCACAATTAATTGGAGTTGGTTCACTGTGGAGGTGTGGAGAAATTTGTCCTATTTTTGTGGCAAATTTTAGTGAATAAATTGGCTTTGTAGAATGGTTATGGGTGGCTGAGAGCAGGGGGATTACACTTAGGAAGGTTTGAAGAAACTCTAGTGAGATTTTTAACAAAGTTTCCCCAAGGTTTTAACTCTCTCTTATTTGTCCATAGAGGAGGTGATTTTTTATAAAGGGGCTTAGGGTGGAGCTCAGGACCAATTAGTGGGTGCAATAAGCTGCCTATGTGGTGAGCAGAAGAGCTCGAAAGAGCAATTGTGGTTGTACAACTTGGATAAGTTCAATTGGATTTAAGTTTGGTGAGGTGGCTCTCGGTTTTAGCATTTTACGGTGAGTAGGGTGCCTGACCAAAGTAGAGGAGGTGGTCAGGTGAGCCAATGGGAGGGTTAATTATGATTAACCTTTAATGGTATGGCATGATGGAGGAGATTTCTTGGTTAAGACCTAAAAATGGGATGAAATCCCTTAATTTAGGGACCCATTGGTCTATAGCTCACTTGGGTAGGTATATGGTAGTTTAGCCTGGTCAATAGAGTGTGCTTGGTGGCTAGAATGGTCCTTGGTTGGCCAATTTTGTTTGGTTGGGTCAAATTTCGTGTATGGGTTCATTTGGGTCAAATTGGCTTGGAATTGAGTTTAGGTTTGGCTAACCTTGACATTAAACCCAATTAAATAATCACTTTAGTGTAAATAATTGCTAAAGACAGTTTGGAAAAGAATTAGGGTGGTTTTGAGTTGATTTGGAAGTTCGATTTGGTGGGTTTTGTTCGTTTAGTCAATTTGGGGAAAATTTGAGGATTTTGATTGTGGGTTGAAATTGAGTGAAGTCGAGGCTTGAACAAGGCCAATTGAAGGTGCCATTTGATGTGTAGGATTGTCAGGAAAAATTTAAGATTCAAATTGGGGCAATTGAGTGGATCATATGGTTCAATTAGGTGAGATTAAGTCATAGGGTCAAAATTGGGGGTTTAATTTGGATCAAAATTGAGCTCAAAGCATGGGTCAATTAGGCTTGGATTTGGTTTGAATTGATCATATGAAAGATGAATTTGAGTTTAGAATTGAAATTGAGGAGGATTAGGGCCAAATTGATGGGTATGGAGGTGAATTTGGAAAAATTTGGCCTTTAAAGGCGATTTGGGCTTTTTGGTCAAAGTGATCAAATTAGTCAAATTGGGTTCAATTAAATAGTCCAATTTGGTTTTGGGGACATTTGAAATGATTAGAGTTTGGGATACCAAGGGTATTTTTGTAATTTTGACAAATTTGAATGTATTTTGGTAAGTTTGGAATTTTTGGGATGTTTCGGGCAATTTTAGTAGTTTCAAATGGTTTGAAATGATTTTTGAACAAATTTTGGTGATTTGGGTAATTTGGGAATTTTGGTCAAATTTAGGGTCTAGGGATGTTTAGGTAATTTGGGTGGATTTCGGGGGCAAAAGGCCAAGTTGGATATTTTGTAGAATTAGGGTGCCAACCACATTATATAAGATATGGCCCAATTAAATCCCCATTTGGGTCCTCTATGTACTGGTCTTAGCTGAACCCTGGCCTAGAGCCAGTGGGTTTAGGGGACCATCTACATGAGTTTCCCAAAAGATCACGGGATCAAAGTCAATAAATCTATGATTTAGGACTGTAAGTGAATGTGGGTGCAAGTAAGTGCAAGTGAGTGAACCAGCTTCAGAGCAACACCCAGTGTCAACATTAAGGCCAA
This sequence comes from Phalaenopsis hybrid cultivar, assembly GCA_002079205.1. Taxonomy (NCBI): domain Eukaryota; kingdom Viridiplantae; phylum Streptophyta; class Magnoliopsida; order Asparagales; family Orchidaceae; genus Phalaenopsis; species Phalaenopsis hybrid cultivar. The sequence goes on along the minus strand of JXCR01145045.1, from coordinate 100,902 downwards.
GCGGTCCTATGGAGACTCCCCTTGAGCTTCCTCTATAGTGGCCCTACCTACTAAGTGCTAGAGGTTATGACCAGCATATGAAACTTCAAGTTGAACACAGAAGAGTACAAAGTTTCTAAAGGTGAGGGTTCCTTTTCTAGTTTTCTACGAATAATCAATAGGAAAGTCCTATGGCTAGATCTTAGGCTATTAAAGAGGGAAAACTAAACCTCAACCAAAAGTGAGGTCAACAGTAAGATAGAATATTCTCCCAAAAACACATACTTAAATGATCATGAAGAATTTTCATTTCAAGTATAGGAGGTTTTATAATAGATGGAATTATATTTTAATTATCATCTTGTGCAGTATCTAACATTTCAAATCTCTCCTGAACATAATACAGTTTTTCATTATCTATCTCATCTTGATGATCTTCCATTTCATTATCATCTTTAATTTTTAAAACTTCATTCTCCATTTTTTCTTCAAACTTTCCTTAAAATATTCATCTCTTAAATAATTACAAATTTTCCATTTGAAAAAATTCCTCATCTTTTTCTATCGAGGGATATTTCATTGATTTCAAAATATTAAATGTTATCTCTTTATCATTAACTCTCATAGTTAATTCTCCTTTTTGAACATCTATCATTGCTCTTCCAATAGCAAGGAATGGTCTTCCCAAAATAATAGGAATTTTTTTTATCTTCCTCCACATCTAACACAATAAGGCCACATGAAAGTTAAATTTATCAACATTTACTAAAACATCTTCTATAACTCCTTTAGGATAAGTAATCGAACGATCACCTAATTCAAGAGTTACAGAAGTAGGGGAAATTTCTCCTAGTCCTAATCTTTTAAAAGTTGATAGAGGCATGAGGTTGATACTGGCTCCCAAATCACATAAGACTCTTCTGAAACAAATTTCACCTATCGCACAAGGAATAGTGAAACTACCAGGATCTTTACGTTTTTCAGGAAGCTTTTTTTGAATAATTGCGTTAGTGCAACAATCTCATGATATGTAAACTTCCTTTTTTTGTTAAGTATATCCTTCATAAATTTTACATAATCAGGCATTTGTTTCAAGGCTTCAATGAAGGAAATATTTTCTATTAATCTTTGAGGAAATGGAGGTAGTGGTCTTTCTATAGTAATTTTCATCGGTATAAGTGGATATTCTAAATCTGGATATATATGATCATTTCCACCTTCTCTTTTTCAACTTCACTTTTTTTTTGCACTTTTGTTTCCAATTTTTTTCCACTTCTTAATTGAAAAATCTTAATTTGTTTATTTTGATCTTTTGGATTGATTTCAACATTGCTAGTTAGAGTTCTTGGAGGTCTATTATAAAGCTTGGTAGTCATATGTCCCATTTGAGTTTCCATATTTTTAATTGTTGCTCTTTGACTTTGTAATTGATTATCAATGTTTAAAATTAATTCTTCCATAGAAAATTTCTTCTACTTAAATTAAGAATTTCTGTTAAAACCTGGAGGATAAGAAGGTCTATAATTAGTGTTTCTTGGTTCTTCAAATTTCATAATGGGTTCACTGAAGTGTTCCACCACTGCGGATTAGCAGTAGTAGTATTACTATTGTTCCAACTTAAGTTTGGGTAGTTTTTCCAACTGGGATTATAATAGTTTGAATCCGGATTGTTGGGTCAATTATTTATAGCATTCAAGCTTTCATAGGATGATTGAGAATCCACTATTTGTCCAAATGAATTTTCCTCTGACACCGGAGGTATTTAAGAATAGTTCATTTTGCATTGATCTATTTTCTTTGAGAGGGCAGCAATTTAAGCAACTATCATGGAAATTGCATCAAAATCATGAATACTAGCTACTTTTTTTGGATTCACCCGTTCAAAGGGTCATTCAAAATTATTAGTAGTCATCTCCTTTATTAAAGAATATGCCTCTTCAAAAGGTTTTGACATTAGTGATCCACCAACAACGACATTAATAATTGATCTAAAAAATCCCACTAATCCAATATAATATGTTTGAATTATTAACCAATTTGGTAGAACATGATGTGGACATTTCTTAAGGAGTTCCTTAATCTTTCACAAGCTTCATATATTGATTCCCCTTCAAACTGAGATGTAATATCATTTCTAAGCTTAGCAGTTTTGAATGGAGGGAAATATTTTGACAAAAATTTTTATGATAGGTCTTCCCAAGTTCTGATAGATCCAGGTGCTAACAAATTTAACCATACATGAGCTTTATCCCTTAATGAAAAAGAAAAAAGTCTAATTCTAATGACATCATTCGACACTCCCACATATGTAAATGTAGCACAAAATTTTAGGAAGCTAGCAAGGTGTAAATTAAAATCTTCATTCAGTGTCCCACCAAACTAACTATTTTGTACCATTTGGATAATAGTTGGCTTAAGTTCAAACGAATTAGCAGTTACATCAAGATTTTGAAAGGTTAAGTGAATTTCATCTGATGTAGGGTTGGCATAATCTCTTAAAGGTCTAGGTTGATGTTCATTTTCATTGAAGTTGTTCGCCATTTTGTTCAAATTTATAAATTCTTTTTGTTGCTTCCGAATTTTTCTAATAGTACGTTCTAACTCTGAATCATAAGGCACTAATCCTTCTGATCCAATACTACACATACAAAAGCACACTAAACACTCTTAAAGCAAGTAAGCACACATAATTGAAAATTAAGAAATAAAGGTTTTTTAAGTACTATTAATTTTACTGTTACTGTTTTTATATTCACCGGCAATGACACCAAAAACTTGGCCGTGACTTTCTAAATGCTCGGTTTCTAATTTAATTTTTATATCTTCTCTCTTATCGTAGTTATGAATGCAAGGGAATACAATGGAACTTTAAAATGCAAAATGTAGTGTAGAAAGCCAATATCCAATTCACAATGCATGTACGGAAAATATTGAAGTCACTAATAGTATAAAGATGATTAGATATTCAAGTTCATTAAAGTACTAACTAAGCTTCAAAGCAAGTTATCTAACACCAAACTAAGTTATTGTGTTATAAGTTTCAAATATGGAGAAGACATCCTCCCCCTTACAATGATGTTGTGGTGAGTGAAAGATAAATATTAGTAGGATATTGTGTTGTGCGAAATAGTAGCATTCCTATTCTTTACCCTCTCTCAAGTGTTGTAAAGAACATTGACTAATCCTAGGTTTATCTCCTAAATCAATAGCTAGGCTAGAAGGATACTGGCTATCACTCCAGAGCTCCCACTTCCCTTCCCCTAAAGGCTAACTCTTGCTTTAGTTTACAAACACTAGGACCAAATTGGGTATTTTAGTCTATCACTCTAAAATCTCCAATTTTACGCCCAATAAAATATATTTCTCTATTTTTTTTTCATTCAAACCCCATGAACTTTACCATACATGAGATTTAAATGTGATCTTCACTATTGTTGTAGAATATATAGCCCTTTCGGATCATATGATTCACAACAAATCTTAACAATTCAATTGGCCTGATCAAAAAGTAAATAAAGCACTAAATGTAAAATCATAACAACATTTTTGACATGAATTCGACACAACCATTCTAAATCATCACATCACCACATCTCATTGAAAGGAAAAAGAGAAAGAAATCTACTCAAAAATCATGAAGAAGATACAAAAAAATAAGGATTTTATATTTAAAAGCAACGTCATACAACAATAAGAAGTAAATACAACTTATCTTAAGTTCTTCCCCAAACAAATCCCTTGAAGTTCCTTTGAATTTTCTTCTCTCTTTACAACTCCACACAATCCCTTCTTTAGATGAATAAGGGAGAAGAAATCTCTCACTTTATTTTTCCTCCTGCACTCCTTAGAGAGGAATCTAACACAAACCCTAACTCTCTCACAATAACTAAACAAGATGAAACACTCTCCTCTACACTCACACCTTCAATTTCGGACACCAAAAGCAGTTTAAATTCGTTTAGAATAAATTCCCCAAGAGATTTCCCAAGCACACCTTCAAAATCTATCCAAATACATTGAATTTGGGCATAAATTGGCTTTGGACGCCATCGGTGCTCAATTATTTAAATCATCCCATACTCTCTGGAAATGGGCGTCATCTGCGCTAGTATGCAGTTTTGGCCACTTTGTCCTTTTTTTCTCCAAATTCATTTCTTTTTTGCTTCCTTTGGCTCCAAACACCTAAAATCATTATACCTACAATAAGACATGAAAAATATCTTCCTTTAAAGTGCAATATCACCAAAAATGAGTAAAAATACATAAGAAATCTAACATATTTTTGGTGTGTCAAAATCCCCCAAACTTAACTATTACTTGTCCTTAAGTAATTCTTTTACTACACAAAATTATGATTCATGATAGAGACCTTTACTTTAAAGATATCATAATTTTTTATTTAAATTAATATAATAGCAAGACTAACAAAAAGGTTAATAATAATTCAGATCAAAATTATAGGTGCAAGCTCATCTAGTCATCAAGTCTAGGAGTTCTAGTCTCATATTTATTTCAAGAAAACCTATAATTTGTCACAATAAGTGAACATAAAAGAATAATATGAAAAGCAATTCATGAGAACTCTATTAGTAAGGATGTTAATACTTTAAATATAAGTTCATAAATGTACTTAAATTCTTTCCATTAATTTGATTCCAGTGAAGCCAATTTTTTATTAGGCATCTCCTCAAGCTTCTCCTCACTTATACTTTCTTTTTATTTTCTATATTTGGATTGTTTTTTAATACTTTTCTTTTTTCTTTTATCTCTCTCTTTTTTCTTTCTTTTGGTAATTTTTTTCAATCCTTCCTTTTTCTTTTCAAGCGATGATTACTATATTTGGATAGTCTTTAATAATTTTGAGCTTCACTTTCCTCCCCTTAAAGTTGGAACTTATGACATTCCTTTATTTTATAAATGTATATTAGCTTTTTAATGATTCATCATAGAGTCTCACTTCTTATCCCTTCATATAAACCCCAAGGACTCTTAATATTTCAAAAATACAGTTTTCCTTTACTTTAAATAATTAGCTATAGTCTAATCCTCTTATACTAAATATCTTGGCCTATAAATTTAATCTTCATTATTAGAAGTTTTTCAGTTAATCCTTCTAAGATATTTAAATAAAACCAACAATTTAGTTATCTAAAGTTAAGTCCTAACATCATAAATTATGTTAAAATTAATTTTGAAATAAAAATATTTTTAATGAGGACAACTAAATTTTTTTTTTTTATCTCCGTGAGACTTAAGTTTGTCATTACACAATAGTAGAGGTAAAAATTACAAAAGAAATCTAACCTTTTGTAATGGGATTTTGATCATTCTGAAGCTGTGCAAGTATTCATCACAAATTTGAACTAGCAGGCCTGAAATAGTTAGAAGCTTTTCTACACATAATACATTAGAGATTTACAGGGTAAAGAAAAAATTTAGAATATAAACTTTAAACATCTATTGCACATATATAACTACTCCAACTTTAAACTAAAGAAACAAACTAACACACATATATTAATTACAACCACATCATAGTTTTAGTAGAGTATAACCATAGAAGAAAATAGAACATAAATACATATGATCACTAATCCAACATAGACAACAAACACTACAAACACAACAAACTAACACAAACACAACAAACTACCACTCATCACAACAAACTAACACAAACACAACAAACTACCACTCATCACAACAAACTACCACTCATCATCACCTCTGACATCCTCTGGGCCATCAGCTGGCTTGTACAAAGAATAGCGGAGACAAGCAGAAGAGATCACCCCAGAGTCTCCTCTCATGAATCTAACCCAAGCATCATGCAAAGCTATATCATACTCGACCCTCCTCTTGGTGTATTCATCATTGACCTCATCCCTTGCTTCTATTCCAATGATTTGATTGTGTAACCTCTCGATTTCACCTTGTTGAATCATCGACTATTCCATAGCATCAAAAAGAGTATATGTCCTATAAGTATAAGGAATATCATGGCTAGCAGAAGGGGCAGAAGGGTCATCACCACTCTTACTCCCTGATATCCATCCCACATGAGCTTCATAAGTTTTTATGTTGGCTTTGCTAATAGGCTTCAAAGGATGGATCCATTCTTCACTGTGATCAAACTCAACTTCTGATAGTACAAATAATGTGTGAATCATGGTAGGATGTCCTAATCCTCCTGTAGTCTCTCCCTTCGCAATAGTCAGAATACTCTTATAAATAATTGCCCCAATGTTAACTATCATTGAATTTTGAATACATAGATTCAAGATGACTCTATCTCAAGTAACTTCACTGTGATGATAAGTAGGCAGTAGTTTTGCAGAAATAAAGTAATGTCAGGCCTTAGATGAAACATTCAACATAGAAGCAGGAAAATTTATCCTTTGCCTTTGCTTTATTTTCCACTCTCCTTTCCCATCAGTAAGAAAAGAAATAACTTCATCCAAGTTAGAATTCATAGTAACAAATGATGTATACTCACAAAAATTAGGATTCCTCAACTGATAAAATTCATTAATCTGGTCTGTGGTAAATTATATCCTTTTCCCTCAAACATACACCTGATCTCCCGTAATCCACAATAGATTTGCATAAAATTCCCAGACTATCCACAAGATCGCATCATCAGTAAAATAACCAAATATATCCCACTTTCGATCTACTATCAACTACTCCACAACTTCACCCAGATTTTCAAGTTCTCGATCTTGTATGCACTTCTTATTGCTTAAGTGCGAATTGAATTGATACTAGGCTTTAATATCAACAAACTTTCCTTCATCATAATCTAACTTCCTCTTCCCCTAAATCATCCTTGGAGACATATGAAAATTTCTAACATTATGATATTGCAGTTGTTCTTGGACAAAGGAATGAACACATTAGTGGTTAATAACTCTCTTTTAGTAGTGGTGTCATCATAAAGAGACTTTCTAGCATAGTATATATCTTTAAAAATCTTATCGAACTCATAAGCTATTGAACTCATAAGCTAGGAATATCTAAATAAACTTCAAAATCAACTTATAATAAACTTCAAAGACAAATCTAGCAAGTAAAAACTTGTACACCATAGATAATCTCCAAATATTTACAAAAACTCCAAATTTTGGATTTTCCAAATGTAGGAGATTCCTATGGTGAAAATAAAAAAAAAATTAGTTTAGAGTGGAGCTCTTACCAAGAGAAGATGAAATCCACACTTTTTAAGACTTGAAAATGCTCCAAATGGCTATGCAAGCAAGCCCTAGTATGAGTTTTCAACCTTAAATAAAGGTTGAAGATGATAAAAGGGTAAAAATGGCGGGTCCCCAAGTAAAATTTGTGATTTTAATGCAAAACTGGGCTTTCGGGTTTTGTGCATCGTCGGAACTGGTTTGGGTGTCGTTGGAGTTCTATTGATTTAAAATACCCAATCTTTTTGTATTTGGGCATCGTCAGCGCTAGACAGATTTCATGGTCCCAAATTTTTTTTTTCATAATTTCAATCGTTTTGAAATCACATCAGCATCTAATTAGACTTTTTAAGCATCAAACATCATAATAAAGTAAGCAATTAACATGAATTTACACAAACAACACAAAACATCACTTTTTTTAATATAAAATCCAAATTACAAACATACACACTTAAGCACACAACCACATGTTTTAGCAAACTATGCCACATCAATTTTTAGTGTACACACAACCACAACACTCTAGTGTTGAAAACTAAACATAAACACAAATCTCAAGCATAATTAGTCTAAAATCATAAAGCAAAGCAATCCAAATACTAAGCGCACCTAGCATAGTAAAGTTCAAACAATACATACTAAATACTAAATATCAAATTGAGTCACTACTCCTCATCGGCATCACTACTATCATCTTCTCTGATATCTCCCATGGATTGGTGGTGCGCGAACAGGTTGTAAAAGGGGTGATACGGAAACTCATCGGTTGAATCTTCAGAAATCAAATATTTTCTCTTCATCAAATTTATCAGACCCTCTTTAATACGCCAAGTGTGATCAAACTGTTCCTTCATCCTCCAATCCAGATGATCAAATAACTCTGAGAAATTCTGAATTGCATTCATAAGATTTTGTATCTCTTTCTCTAATGTCTTCATCTTCTTCAGAACTAATTGTAAACTGTCAAGAAAGTAGGGTAGGATAGGCTATGAACTTAGAGATGGTTGAAGAGCAATAATGCTCAAATCATTCTCACCTCCAATTGCTTGACAATCATACATATTAGTTGGGTCCAGTGGCTTCCAAGGAAGAAGCACTTTCTCGCAGCTTTCATATGGCACTTGTGACTGGCTGCAGGGAAGATATATGGTGGAAGGATGTCCAAGCCCATATTTAGATCCGTGTACAATCAATCCCAAAATAGATCTCACAATCATGGTACCAATATCAATAGGTTTCCCCATTTGAATATAGTAATTTAGAATTGCACTATCCTTAGTCACTTTGCTAATCTTCATAGTTGGGAGTAACTTTGTATATATGAAGAAATTATATTGCTTCGACACAGGATTTAATAGTGTAGTAGAGAAACTCACTTACCCGTTGTCTCTTATCTCCCAGTCTTCATTTTCATCCATCATAAATTGATAAATCTCATTCATATTATCTCTCGTAGGAGCAAAATTTGTATAATGGCAGATTGGCACAATCTCTATCATAAATAAGTCAATAATCTTTGAAGAGGTAAATGGTACAAACATGCCTCTTACATAGAAAACTCATCGGTTGATCTCATGTAGATTAGCGTAAAACTTTTTAACCACAGGAACGACTACAGCGGCAGTAGTGTAACATAAGACTTCCCAACGCCTCTGCATAATAATCTCCTCTACTCGAGTACTTGGAGCATTCATACCATGATTTTTGAAGCCTCTCACCTTGGTTAGCCTCCTCTTTATTAGAACCTTGTTGAACAAGCGTTGCGCTTTGGCACTGATGAATTTTCTGCTGTTGAACACTCTGAATCTTGGAGTTTCTATGGAGTTAGAAGCCATGGGATGTGAATTTTGGATCTATCATATCATTTTTTTAGATTTCAAGGGTTTGAACATCGAGTTTAGGCAGTTATAAGGGTGAAAATCCCACCAAATTCTGTCAAAAGTTGAAAATGCAAACCCGGTAAACGTTTCTGATCATAGGAGCTGTCGGCGCTGGTTTGGGTGTCGTCGGCACTCTACCCCCAATCATAGAAAGGCATTATCCAATAGGGAGTCGTGGGCGCCAGAACAATAAAAATGCTCTAAATTTTGTTTTGGCCATAAATCTTCCAAATTTTTTATTCACTCCAATAATAATCATTATTTTATGATATTTATGAGTAAATAATACTCAAATATATAATTAACTAATAATAATAACAATTCAAACAAACTAAATCTTAAAGATAACTATGGGTTGCCTCCCACAAAGTGCTTAGTTTAACATCATCAGCCCGACCAACTTTTTTTAAATCAGATTGACTCAACATTAAAGCCTCTTTAAGACTTGGTCGAGATCCCTCAAAATAAGGATTTAACCTATGCTCATTATCTTTAAACATTCTTCCAATATTAGGATCTTCAATATCAACAGCACCAAAGTCATAAACTCTTATAACAGTTAAAGGTCCTACCCACCTAGACTTTAGTTTCCCTGGAAATAATTTCAATCTCGTATTATATAACAAAACTTTCTGTTCAGGTTCAAATCTCTTTATTATAATCTCCTAATCACGTCATATCTTCATTTTCTCCTTATAAATCCTATCATTATTGTAAGATTCATTTTTAATCTCTTCCAATTCATTCAATTGTAATAATATTTACTCATCAGAATCCTTTAAATTGAAATTCAATTCTTTTATCTACCAGTATGCTTTATGCTCTAATTCTATTAGTAACACGTTTTTTCCAAAAATAAGTCTATAAGGAGACATTCCTATAGGAGTTTTATAAGCAATCTTATATGTCTATAATGCAGTATCTAGTCTAACAAACCAATCCATTTTATGTGTATTTATAGTTTTTTCTAAAATTTGTTTAAATTCACGATTAGATACCTCAGCCAAACCACTAGTTTGGGGATGATAAGTGATAGAGATTCTATGTTTGATATTATATTTTTCAACCAATTTCTAAATCAAATTATTCCTAAGATGAGATCCTCCATCATTAATGATTACTCTCGACATTCCATATCTTGCAAAAATATTTTTCATTAAAAATTTTGAAACACTTTGAGCATCACATTTGGGTAAAGTTATTGCTTATATCCATTTTGAAACATAATCTACAACAACCAATATATATAAATTTCCAAATGAAGGAATAAATGGTCCCATAAAGTCTAATCCCCAAACATCAAAAATTTCAACTTCCAATGTAAAATTTAAAGACATTTCATTTCTTCAAGAAGTATTACCTACTCTATGGCATCGATCACAAGTTTTAATATATCTGTAAACATCCCTTAAAATATTAGGCTAATAGAATCCAGATTGTAAAATCTTATGTGTCATTTTATCAGTTCCAAAATGTCCTCCAAATTCTGAATCATGACATTTTTTAATAATTGGTTCAATTTCTTCATAAGGTATACATCTCTTCATAACTGAATCCTTACCTTGTTTGTATAAGTATGGTTCATCTCAAAAGCAAGATTTGGCATCATATATTAATTTTTTCTATTGTTGCATTTTTAATTCAGGTGGTAAAATATTACTCACAAGGTAGTTCATAATATCAGCATACCCTAGTAAATTTCTTTCCTTAATATTATAAAGTTGTTCACTTGGGAAAGTTTCCAATATTTCCTCTTCAAAATCAGATAACTGATCTGGTTCCAGGCTAGATAAATGATCGACAATTTGATTATCAGATCATTTTTCATCTATGATTATATAGTCAAACTCTTGCTCAAAAGTATCCATTTGATTACTCTTGGTTTAGCTTCCTTCATTTGCATCAAATATTTGATGGCAGAATGGTCTGTATGCACTATACATTTAGTATCAACTAAATATGACGTAAATTTTTTGAAAGCATATACAATTGCTAATAACTCTCTTTCAATAGTGGTATAGTTAATTTGAGCATCATTAAGAGTCTTACTAGCGTAGTATATAACTTTAAATATTTTATCATACATTTGTCCTAGAACAGCTCCAATCACATAATCACTAGCATCACACAATAATTCAAATGGCTTCTCCCAATCAGGTGAGACTATTATCGGAGCAGTGATTAGTTTTTCTTTTAATAATTCCAAGGCTTTTAAACATTCCTCATTAAAATCAAATTTCCTATATTTTTCTAAAAATTGGCCCACAGGCTTAGTGATCTTTGAATAATCATTAATATATTGTTTGTAGAAACCAGCATGTCCTAGAAAATTTCTAACCCCTCTCACTATAGTAGGAGGTGATAGTTTTTCGATAGTTTAAATTTTTGCATGGTCTACTTCCATGTTATGTTCAGAAAATTTTATGCCCAAGTACAATTCCTCCTACAACCATAAATTGACATTTTTTTAATTTAGAACTGAATTTGTTCTTTCGCATAACTCTAACACTTTTTTTAGATTATTTAAACATGCATCAAATGAAGTTCCAAATATAGAGAAATCATCCATAAAAACTTTTATTTCGTTATCAATTAGATTGCTAAAAATTGACATCATACATCTTTAAAATGTTGTAGGTGCATTACATAATCCAAAGGGCATTCTTTGAGAAGCAAAAGTTTCATAAGGGCTACTAAATGTTGTCTTTTCTTGATCCTCAGGAGCAATAGGGATTTGGTGTTAACCGGTATATCCATCCAAAAAGCAGTAATATTTATGCCCAACTAGTCTATCCAACATTTGATCTAGAAAAGGTAAGAGAAAGTGATCTTTCCTAGTGGTGACATTTAATTATCTATAATCATTACGAATTGTCAACCAGTGACTTGTATTATTGGTACTATTTCATTTCTTTCATTCACGTCAATAGTCACGCCTCCTTTCTTAGGACACAATGAATTGGACTTACCCAAGCACTGTCTGAAATCATATATATAATTTTTGCATCTAACCATTTTAAAGTTTCCTTCTTTACTACTTCCTTCATCATTGGATTTAATCTCCTTTGTGGATTGGCTTTAGGTTTATGTTATTCTTTTATTAAAATTTTATGCATACAGCTCAAAGGACTGATTTCTTTAATATCAGCTAAAGTCCAACCAAAAACTTTTCTGTATATTTTTAATGTATCCACTAATTTTTAATCTTGTAAATCGTTTAAATTCGAGGATACAATAACTGGTAAAGTAGATAATTCTCCTAAAATTACATACTTTAAATGATCAGAAAGAATTTTCATTTCAAGTTTAGGAGATTTTATAATAGATGGAATTAGATTTTTATTATCATCTTCTGTAGTATCTAACATTTCAAATCTCTCCTGAACATAATCTAGTTTTTCATTATCTATCCCATCTTGATCATCTTCCATTTCATCTTCAGTAGTATCTTCCATTTCAAATCTCTCCTGAACATAATCTTCATTTTCCATTTTCTCTTCAAACTATTCCTTAAAATAATCATCTCTTAAATAATCACAAATTTCCATTCGAAAGCATTCCTCATCCTTTTCTATTGAGGGATATTTCATTGATTTCAAAATATTAAAATTTTGCTATTGATCATTAACTTTCATAGTTATTTCTCCCTTTTGAACATCTATCATTGCTCTTCCATTAGTAAGGAATGGTTTTCCCAAAATAATAGGAATTTCTCTATCTTCCTCAATATCTAACACAACAAAGTCCACATGAAAGATAAATTTACCAACATTTGCTAAAACATCTTTTACAACTCCTTTAGGATAAGTAATCGAACGATCACCTAATTGAAGATTTATAGAAGTAGGGGAAATTTCTCCTATTCCTAATCTTTTAAAAGTTGATGGAGGCATGAGTTTGATACTGGCTTCCAAATCACATAAGGCTCTTCCGAAAAAAATTTCACTTATCTCATAAGGAATAGTGAAACTACCTGGATCTTTATGTGTTTCAGAAAGCTTCTTCTAAATAATTGCACTACACCCTTCACTAAGTGCAACAGTATTGTGATCTATAAAATTCCTTTTTTTGTTAAGTATATCCTTCATAAATTTCACATAATCGGGCATTTGTTCCAAGGCTTCAATGAAGGAAATATTTACTGTTAATTTTTTTAGAATTTTTAAAAATTTTGACAATCATTTACCTCTATCTTGTTATTTCAATCTTTGAGGAAACAGAGGTGGTGGTCTTTCTACTATATTTTTCATTGGTGTAAGTGGATATTCTAAATCTGGATATATATGATCATTTCCTTTTTCAATTTCCACCTCTTTTTCAACTTCACTTTCTTTTTGCACTCTTGTTTCCAATTCTTTTTCACTTCTAAATTGAATAGCCTTCAATTGTTCTTTATTTTGATCTTTTGGATTGATTTCAACATTGCTAGGTAGAGTTCATGGAGGTCTATTAGTAAGCATAGTAGCCATATGTACCATTTGAGTTTCCATATTTTTAATTGCCGCTCTTTGACTTTGTAATTGGTTACCCATGTTTAAAATTAATTCTTCCATAAAAAATTTCTTCTCCTTAAATTATGAATTACTATTAAAACCTGAATGATAAGAAAGGTTATAATTAGTGTTTCCCTGGTTGTTCAAATGTCCTAATGGGTTCACTAAAGTGTTCCCCCACTGCGGATTAGCAATAGCGGTATTACTATTGTTCCAACTTAAGTTTGGGTGGTTTTTCCAACTGGAATTATAATAGTTTGAATACATATTGTTAGGTCTATTATTTATAGTATTCAAAGTTTTGTAGGATGATTGAGAATCCACTATTTGTCCAAATGAATTCTCCTCTAACACCAGTGGCATTTGAGAATAGTTCATTTCATATTGATCTATTTTTATTGAGAGGGAAGCAATTTCAGCAACTATCATGGATATTGCATCAAAATCATGAATACTAGCAATTTTTTAGGATTCACCCGTTCAGAGGACCATTAAAAATTATTAGTAGGCATCTCCTCTATTAAAGAATATGCCTCTTCAAAAGGTTTTGACATTAGTGATTCACCAGCAGCAGCAACAATAATCAATCTAAAAGATCCCACTAATCTATTATAAAATGTTTGAATTTTTAACCAATCTGGTTGAACATGATGTGGACATTTCATAATGAGATCTTAAAGTCTTTCCCAAGCTTCATATATTGATTCCCTTCAAACTGACAAAAAGAGGTAGTATCGTTTCTAAGCTTAGTGGTTTTCGATTGAGGGAAATATTTTGACAAACAATTGTGTGATAGTTCTCCCCAAGTTCTGATAGATCCAGGTGCTAACAAATTTAACCCACCTTAGCTTTATCCCTTAGTGAAAAAGGAAAAAGTCTAAGTCTAACGACATCATTCAACACTTCCACATATTTAAATGTAGCACACAATTCTAGAAAGCTAACATGGTGTAAATTAGGATCTTCATTCGGTGTCCCACCAAACTGAATATTTTGTACCATTTGGATAATAGTAGATTTAAGTTCAAACAAATTAGCAGCTAAATCAGGATTTTGAATGGTTAAGTGAATTTCATCTGATGTAGAGCTGACATAATCTCTTAAAGGTCTAGGTTGATGCTCATTTTCATTTAAGTTGTTGGGCATTTTGTTCAAAATTTTAAATTCTTTTTGTTGCTTCCAAATTTTTCTAATAGTAAATTCTAACTCTAAATCGTAAGGCATTTTGTTCAAAATTTATATTTTCTCTTTTGTCGTAGTTATGAACGCAAGTATACATATCACTCAAGTAATATAGGGCTCTAGTTGAGTCCTGGTTATCAATCCCACAAAAGTAGAATAGAACTTTAAAATGCAAAACTTAGTGCAGAAATTCAAAATCCAAATCACAATGCGCATACTGAAAGTATTGAAGTCACTAATAATATAAAGACAATTAAATATTAAAGTTCATTAAAGTACTAACTAAGCTTCTAAGCAAGTTATCTAACGCCAAACTAAGTCTTTGTGTTGCAAGTTTCAAATTTGGAGAAGACGTCCTCCCCCTTACAATGATGTTATGGTGAGTGAAGATAAACATTAATAGGATATTGTGTTATGCCAAATAGAAGCATTCATATTCTTTACTCTCTTTCAAGTGTTGTAAAGAACATTAAATAATCTTAGGTTTATCTCCTAAATCAATAGCTAGGCTGGGAGGATATTGGTCGTCACTCCAGAGCTCTCACTTCCCTTTCCATGAAGGCTAGCTCTTGCTTTAGTTTACAAACATGAGGACCAAATTGGAGATTTTATCCTGTCACTGTAAAATCTCTAATTCTACGCCCAATAAAATATATTTCCCTATTTATTTGCATTCAACCCCCATGAACTTTTCCATCCATGAGATTTGAATGTGATTTTTACTATTGTTATGGAATACATAGCCCTTTTGGATCATATGATTCACAACAAATCTTAACAATTCAATTGACTAGATCAAAAAGTAAATGAAGCACTAAGTGTAAAATCATCATAACATGTCGGCATGAATTCGACACAACCAATCTAAATCATCACATCACCACATCTCATTGCAAGGAGAAAGAGAAAGAAATCTACTCAGAACTCTTAAGGAAGATACGGCAAAATAAGGATTTTATATTTAAAAGAAATGTCATACAACCGAAAGAAGTAAATACAACTTATCTTAAGTTCTTTCCCAAGAAAATCCCTTGAAGTTTCTTTGAATTCTCTTCTCTCTTTACAGCTCCACACAATTCCTTCTTTAGATGAATAAGGGATAAGAAATCTCTTACTTTCCTTCTCCTCTTACACTCCTTAGAGAGGAATCCAACACAAACCCTAACTCTCTCACACTCTCCAAACAAGATGAAACACTCTCCCCTACACTCACACCACTGAATTCGGGCACCAAAAGTAGTTTAAATTCCTTCAGAATGAATTACCCGAGAGATTTCCCAAGCACTCCTTCAAAATTTGTCCAAATACATTGAATTTTGGCATAAGTCGACTTCGGACGTCACCGGCGCTCAATTATTCAAATCACCTCATACTCTCTGGAAATGGGCGCCGTCGGCGCCAGTAGTCAGTTTTCGCCTCTTGGTCTCTTTTTGCTCTAAATTCATTCCTTATTTGCTTCCTTTGGCGCCAAACACCTAAAATCATCATACCTGCAAAAAAAATATGAAAAATAGCTTCTTTCAAGTGCAATATCACCAAAAAATGAGTAAAAATGCATATAAGAAATCCAACATATTTTTTGCGTGTCACTAGGTGAACTTAAGGTCTACATAACTGGAGTTGACGGNTTGCTCTACCTGTAGAAAAAGCCATTGTGGTTCTGCAGCAGGTAAAATGACAATTTTTTTAAGCACTAAGATCTGTATCAAGATTTGTACACACGATCCAATTGGGATTACTGTTTTTTGATTGCACAACACAACGAAGTGAATCAGTATATCACACAAGGTGACATCTTGATGAGGGATCAATGCAAATGCTCATCATAAAATTCGAAACAAGCTGCAGAGCAAGTTTCCATGAATTTCTAGAACAAAACTGAATTTTTTTTCATGCAAATTCAATACCTTACAGGACTAAACATGAAAATAATGTTATTTTCAGGTGGAAGGCACAGTTTCTCCTGAGGCACTTGTTGAAATCTTACAGAGGACACTAGAAGAGCAAGGCGCAGCTTTCAGACTCTCAATAGTAGAAGAAGAAGAAATGATCAGAGCAAATCGCGAACTGCGAGAGGAACAAGATAAATCCTACCTCGCAGCACTTCAAAAAGATAAGGTTAATATGCTGGATCATGAAGAAGAATGTAATTAATACGCTGAGTTCAATGGTTTTTTTGCAGGAAAAAGAGGAGTTTCTATCTGCAAGTAAAAGCAGCAGAAAGTCAAACGATGAAAAACTTCCAAGAAAACCAGTACAAAAGCATTCTCCTCTTATATTGAAAGAAGATTCAAAGAAGACAGCAAGGCCCAAGGAGGCTTCAAAAGAAACACAGAAGGAAAATACCACACTAAGGAAGAGACACCCCTATACAAGAGTATAAATAACCTCAATCTCATGTATAAACCCATTTTTTAAAACTA
>JXCR01145045.1:64102-83061 GCA_002079205.1 Phalaenopsis hybrid cultivar | reverse complement strand
ATATATATATATATATATATAATCCTTTTTACATAGCATGAAGATGAGGAATGGACAAACTATCCCCATGTAATAGAAAAGATAAACGAGAAGAAGGAGAATTTCCAACTGTAATATGTCCTGTGTTCCTCCCTATGAAAGCCAAACAATGTGCAGGACCATTACCTTCTCGGTGTATATGGTTAAATTTCACCCTTGCACTGTTTAAGAAGTGCTTCAATTTGTTTAACCACCTGAGAATGTACCAAGGAGGAGTTTCTTCTTTCAGCAGTATCCTAATACAAGTAATGGAGTCAGATTCTACTATCAATTGACTGATCTGACAGTGATAAGCAAAAATTATAGCCCAATAGATTGCTATCATCTCATTCTCCAATGCATCATAAGCCCAAGTTGGAGAAGAAAAATATAGAATGCACTTCCCTTGTGAGTTTCTAAAAATTCCCTCATAACCTGATGACTTCCTGGTATAGCTGCCATCAGTGTTAACTTTCAACCAACCTGATGGAGGACAAGTTTATAGAATTA
This sequence comes from Phalaenopsis hybrid cultivar, assembly GCA_002079205.1. NCBI lineage: Eukaryota > Viridiplantae > Streptophyta > Magnoliopsida > Asparagales > Orchidaceae > Phalaenopsis > Phalaenopsis hybrid cultivar. The sequence goes on along the minus strand of JXCR01145045.1, from coordinate 82,533 downwards.
AAGATGGCTTGAAGTTCTGTTGAACTTTAGTACTTGTCATCCAATTCTTAAAAAGGTTCAGGAATTGCTGGTGTTGAATAATTTTATGGATATAAGAAGTGCAGTTGAAAACCAAAAATGGCTTAAGATCCTCATACTTAGCTTGATTTCTACTCATCCAAATAAACCATGCAATTAAATAGGGAATAACCAGTAGGTTAGCTTCTTTCCAATCCCACTAGGAAAATAAAAACTTATCCCAACATACTTTAATAGTATCAATTTTGAGCTGTGTTAACAGTCCAGACCAAATCCCTTAAGAGAACTCACAAGTAAAGAATAGGTGCTCTAAAGTCTCTTCTTCAGCATTACAAAGATAACAGCAAGAGGGTCCCCTCAGGCCTTTCATTTTCAAGATATCATCAGTAGGAAGCTAGAACAACCATAGCCTCCAGCAGAAAAAAGACATTGAAGGTGTTAACCACTTACCTCAAATGTCTTTCCCCCACAACAGAGGTTGCCACAAGTAGAACTTTTGATAAATATATGTTGAGAGTTTTCGTGATGAAGATTGTTTAGTAATGAGTCTATCTTTTTGATCAGAAGAGAAGGAAGTATTCTTCACTAGTTGAATCTATTCATTGTTGATGATGGTATTCAGCAGTCTGCAATTCCATTGTTATCAGACCAATACTCTTTAATCTGAGATTGATAGTTGGGGTTTGAGGTGGAACAAAACAACTTTTCTCCATTCCAAACCCACTTGTCTAACTATAAATTAATCTGCCCTTCTTCTAATTCCCATATGAAAAGTTCCTCAGCTTGATGTCTGATTTCAAAAAGTTTAGTCTATATCCTGGAATCACTCAATTTTTTAATTGCAAGATTTGGGTGTACAGACCTGCAATACTTCCCCATCATATAATAAGCCCAAAGACTGTCTTGGGCCCTGAATTTTATCCATAACTTGCACAGATTTATAAAGCTTAAATGCTGAAAATCCTTAAAACCCGAACCTCCAACTTGAAGAGGCTTACAGAGTTTCTGCCAAGAAAGCCAATGGAATTATTTCTTCTTTCCTGTCCACAAGAATTTATTAAAAATTCTTCCCAGGAGAACTTGAGTTCCTCTCTTCATAGTGAACATTTGGAGGGCATAAGAAGAGATAGGAGTCAAGATACTTTTAAGAAGAGTGAATCTCCCCCCATTGGAAAGGAAATAATTAGTTCAACAGTGGAGTTGGGCTTTGATATGATAAATAACTTTATTAAATTGACTTTTTTTGGTTCTGCCTTTGAGTAACTGTACTCCAAAGTACTTGATAGGCAAAGAATCAAGGCTAAACCCTGTATACTGGGAAATCCAGTGTTTGATCTATGGAGTAATATTAGTGCTAACAAAAACTTGATATTTTTGTTTGTTTAATTCCATACCTGAAGCATGCTGAAAATATTTGAGTCCCTAATATAAAGCCTTTATAGCACTCTTTGTAGCATTTTAGAAGATAATAATATCATCTGCATATGACAGATGACTAATACAAATATTGGATTTATGTTGATAGGTCAAATGTGGAGAGCTAGCAAACATATTATTTAGAAGTCTTGAGAGATAATCCATGGTTAGAATGAAGATTGTAGGGGACAAGGGGTCCCCTTATTTGATTCCCCTAGAAGCAGTTAAGAACCCATGGCTCTTGCCATTAATTAATACATAATGATTATTGCAATTGAGCCACAATCTAATTAAGTTGATGAACTCCACGGAAAACTCTAGCAGAAAGTGTTTCCAGTATTAAGTCTAATTTATGGTTTCATAAGCCTTTTTGATATCCAATTTGAAATTAACATTACTTCCTCTACACTTCTTGTCCAAATCTAATAAGAGCTGCTGAGCCAACAAAATGTTTTCAGTGATAGCTAATTCCTTTAACAAAGGCTACTTGATTAGTACTGATAAGATTCTGGAGATGGGGTTGAGGTCTGGAGACTATAAACTTGCTAATAACTTTACAAATAACATTGGTTAAACTTATTGGTCTAAAATCCCCCCAGTCTTTTCTGGTTTGATTCTTAGGAATCAAAGTAATTGTGGATGAAGTGAAATATCTTGGGGGATCAACACCCTTAAAGAAGTTCCACACTGCAAGAATAAAATCTCTACTGATTACTGACCAAGAAACCTTATAAAAAGTAGCAATAAATTCATCTGGCCCACCAGCCTTTTGTCCATCAATGGAATCAAGAGCATCCTTGATTTCCACCTCCAAAGGAATATGTGTCAGCTCTAACCTGTGCACATACTTCTGAAAGTCAGAAAATAGATCAACATCAATATGGGATCTAGAAGGGAGCTGACAATTAAACAGGTTTTGAAAGTAGTTGACTGCATCTTGGGCTATTTCATCTGCATTAGTTAAACTCTTTCCTGCAGAATCAGTAATAGAAAGAATCATATTACATTTTCTCCTGAAATTTATACAAGCATGATAAAAACTAGAGTTTCTATCACCCTCAATGAATTTTGTTATAGCAGTTTTTGTTTCAAAAAAGCTTCAGTGTAATTAATCTGTGAGAGAAGTTCCTCATTAGCTTTGTGTAATTCTATTTTAGAGTTTAATCCCCTTTGAAAACCAACTTCCATTCTGAGAACCTCATCTTGAGCAGTTGTCAAATTTTTACGGACATTCCCAAACTTATTCCAGCTCCATTTTCTTAAATGAGATGCCACTTTTTTTTAAAGTTGCCACAGATTCACCCAAGGGTTATCATTACCCTTAGAACTCCAAATCTTTTCAATTTTAATGAGGAAATTAGGGTGAAGAGTCCATATGTTCTGAAACCTGAATGGAGAGCCTCTAGGGCTAACAACATTTTGGATTGAACAAAGGAAGGCTCTGTGGTCAGACCCAGCCATATATATATATATATATATATATATATATATATATATATATTCACAAGTGGAAATAAGATGAGAGAAGTGAACAAGAAAGAATAATTATAAATTGTATCCTTTTTCATAAAATCATTCTCCATTTTAAAGAGAAGATAGTATAATTGTGATATTAAATTCTTATCTTGGTTTAGAAGGGCTTCATATTAGGGTATTTCTAGTGTTTTATAAGTGTGGGCTTATCTTTTGGCTATCTAAGATAAAATATTAATAGGATATTGTGTTATGCCAAATAGGAGCATCATATTCTTTACCCTCTTTCGAGTGTTGTAAAGAACATTGACTAATCTTTGGTTTATCTCCTAAATCAATAGTTAGGTTGGGAGGATGCTGACCGTCACTCTAGAGCTCCCACTTCCCTTTTCATGAAGGCCAGCTCTTGCTTTAGTTTACAAACATTAGGACCAAATTGGGGATTTTAGTCTGTCACTGTAAAATCTCCAATTCTACGCCCAATAAAATATATTTCCCTATTTATTTGCATTCAACCCCCATGAACTTTACCATCCATTAGATTTGAATGTGATCTTCACTATTGTTGTGGAATACATAGCCCTTTCGGATCATATGATTCACAACAAATCTTAACAATTCAATTGGTCAGATCGAAAAGTAAATAACGCACTAAGTGTAAAATCATCACAACATGTCGGCATGAATTTGGCACAACCAATCTAAATCATCACATCACCACATCTCATTACAAGGAAAAAGAAAAAGAAATCTACTTAGAACTCTTAAGGAATATGCGACAAAATAAGGATTTTATATTTAAAAGAAATGTCATACAACCGAAAGAAGTAAATACAACTTATCTTAAGTTCTTTCCCAAGAAAATCACTTGAAGTTTCTTTGAATTATCTTCTCTCTTTACAACTCCACACAATTCCTTCTTTAGATGAATAAGGGATGAGAAATCTCTTACTTTCCTTCTCCTCTTACACTCCTTAGAGAGGAATCCAACACAAACCCTAACTCTCTCACACTCTCCAAACAAGATGAAACACTCTCCCCTACACTCACACCACCAAATTCGGGCACCAAAAGTAGTTTAAATTCCTGTAGAATAAATTCCCCGAGAGATTTCCCAAGCACCCCTTCAAAATCCGTCCAAATACATTGAATTTGAGCATAAGTCGGCTTCAGACGTCGCCGACGCTCAATTATTCAAATCATCGCATACTCTCTGGAAATGGGCGTCGTCGGCGCCAGTAGTCAGTTTTGGCCTCTTTGTCTCTTTTTGCTCTAAATTCATTCCTTTTTTACTTCCTTTGCTCCAAACACCTAAAATCATCATACCTGCANGCATGTAGGTGGGTTGAGCAGGTGGATGGAGGAAGGCTACCGGTTGGATAATCGTACGGAGGGAGGAAGGCTAGCAGTTTGGGGGTGTTGCAGGGACTGATGATGGCAAGTGGTTTTTTTTTGTGGGGGGGGGGGGGGGGGGGGGGGGGGTCTTTTCCTTTCTATTGAAACCTCTTTTGAGCCTTGTCGATTCCTTTGATAAATCGTCAATTCATCATGTAGGCTTTGCATAACTAGGTGTCGCCACCCATAGTGGTTATGGTGATTCACACCCTTTACGCTATGGCCTAGTATAGATGTTGAAGCATCAGTATTCCCCCTTAAGATGATTTAAATCCATTATTTTCCAACACAATCAAATTTCATTAATTATGTAAGCAAAATATTTTTTATCGAGAGTTTTATTGGGTAACCCCCAAGATGTAATTAACAAAAGAAATACAGTTCTTTTTGGAGTGCACTTGACCCTAGAACAGGCACAGACTTGATTTTCTGGCTGAGGGTTGCTTTCATAAGGTCTTCTTAGCGGATATGTCTCTAACATATTTTCGATCTGATTTTGTATTGGACATATGCTTTGGGTCTATTCACGTGAAGTTCACTTTACGAAAGTTCTTCACGTTTCTTCTCTCGTTTGTCTATTATCCATCATATATTTTTTTCTTTCGATTCCTCTCCTCTTCGGATCATTTATTTTATCCTAAAGGGATATTTATTTGAATAAGAGAATAATATGACGATTATAAATAAACAAACTGACAACTCCTTCAAAAATAAAAGAAAGAAAAATAACAAAAAGGTGACTTCCTTGGGGATAAGTCTCTCTCTTCACATATGCATATACCCTCAGATTATCATTTTATTGGAATGTTAGGACATATACTGCACGACATATAATCATGCATAAGTATAAAATTGAGGATTTACATCATAACTAGATGAACAATCTCAAGGTCCTAGGGCAAAAGTTCACCGACCATAGCCTATGTTAGACTCGCCAACTGACATCATTTGAACCACCGTTGATGGTTTAGTTAAGGTTCTTCCTTCGCTTTGTGTTTATCTTCCTTTGGATAGTTCGGATGTTTATAGTCAGTCGATCACATCACTGCCTAACTTTTACAAAGGAAAAGAAGACTCAAAAGGGAAAAAAATCCTTGGTCATTATGACATTTCATTTGTTTATGTCGTTCCCGTAAAATAGAGTTAGCACAACCTAATAACATATAAAGTAAATCTAAGCTAACACCTTATATTTTGTCTTTGACGGATCTGCAAAATAAAGTTAGTACAAATAGTTTTAATTTTAGAACATTGCATTTTAAATTTCAAATAGGCTGTTCAAAATTGTATTTTTCTTCATTTGAAATAAATATATGAAATCATGTTAGCATTTTTATAATTACGTTAAATTTAAAATATATTCCATAAATTGACACAGTTTCAGCTCAACTCAAAGAACTTTTTAGCAGTAATGTCATCACTTGAACTAGCCAGATTCAAAATGATTTTAATTTTGATTCAACTTTGAAATGAGTTAAATAAAATATTTGAATTTTGAGTTTTGTTGGAACTTATTTGAACTTAAGTTACTCGAATTTTATGATTCTGTTTATAGTAGTTTTTTTTTTTTTTGGTTGTCGTCACATATTTATTTGTTTTTCCTCTTTTTCTTTTTTCCTTTGAAATATTTTCTTACGTTTTTATTTTACTTGTTAGTTTTATGACTGCCAATAATAATTTTATTTAAAAATGCACGAATGTTCTTTTCATACATCATAAAATNTCCATAAATTGACACAGTTTCAGCTCAACTCAAAGAACTTTTTAGCAGTAATGTCATCACTTGAACTAGCCAGATTCAAAATGATTTTAATTTTGATTCAACTTTGAAATGAGTTAAATAAAATATTTGAATTTTGAGTTTTGTTGGAACTTATTTGAACTTAAGTTACTCGAATTTTATGATTTTGTTTATAGTAGTTTTTTTTTTTTGGTTGTCGTCACATATTTATTTGCTTTTCCTCTTTTTCTTTTTTTTTTTGAAATATTTTTTTACGTTTTTATTTTACTTGTTAGTTTTATAATTGCCAATAATAATTTTATTTAAAAATGCACGAATGTTCTTTTCATACATCATAAAAAACTTCCACTATTTTAACTAAGATTAGCGACATCAAATGATAAATTTACTAATTATTAACCATATATTACAATTAATACTTTTTATATTTATATTTATATATGAATAAAATTATATGTTTAATTGACACCCTGAAATATATCCCCCATTCCAATATGTTATGAAGGGAAATGATTTGGAAAAATTAAATTATATTTAAATTTTAAAATATAATAGAATAATTTTCTTAAATTTAAAAATAACTATATGCTCTCAGAAAAGTGTTATTACTGATAATGCTAAAAAAGACATTAAAATCATCGTATCTATGCAGTTATTTAAGAGAATCTAAATGGATTTAGGGTTTGTTTGGTGCAGCTTATCCCTGTGTTCAGCATTTTCGTAACGCTGAGGATGCGTTGGGGCTGGCGGTCTGGGAACGTTCGTAAGGGTTTACGTTATAATAAGAAGAAGCGTTCGTCCCTCCCTTCACCTCGTGTTCCGCGTTTCCTCAAAGCTCGTTACTCCTCAGCCCCTCAATCTCGTTTCTATCATTGCCCTAGCTCTGCAATCAAACTTCCTNCAGAATTTTCGTAACGCTGAGGATGCGTTGGGGCTGGCGGTCTGGGAACGTTCGTAAGGGTTTACGTTATAACAAGAAGAAGCGTTCGTCCCTCCCTTTACCCCGCGTTCCGCGTTTCCTCAAAGCTCGTTACTCCTCAGCCCCTTAATCTCGTTTCTATCATTGCCCTAGCTCTGCAATCAAACTTCCCTGTTCTCGTCCCTCGATCCCCAGCACCCCTCCCCTCTCCCGTTTCCCGTCTGGCCTTTAGGTGGTGAACAGGTCCTTAGGTGGTGGATCAAAAGTTGTGTGAAATTTTGCAGGTATCCCTTTTATGCCTTATGGTTTTGCACAACTCCTCTTCCCTATAGAGAAATGTTATTTGTGTGGTTGCCTGTGACGGTATAGGGGTGATGGAATTATGGTGAGTTGGGCAATGATATTATTGGGATGTGTTGGGCAATGCTATTAATGGGAAGAAATTTTTTATCCTTCATATTACACAGCTTTCTTCATGTAATTTCTTAGTATTTAACTGCAGAGAAATTTTTTATCCTTCGTATTACTGGGATCCTTAGTCTGAAATTTTGCAGGCTTTGAAAAACATATTTCCCGTGGGAAGATGGTTGCCTGTGATNGTCCTTAGGTGGTGGATCAAAAGTTGTGTGAAATTTTGCAGGTATCCCTTTTATGCCTTATGGTTTTGCACAGCTCCTCTTTCTTATAGAGAAATGTTATTTGTGTGGTTGCCTGTGATGGTATAGGGGTGATGGAATTATGGTGAGTTGGGCAATGATATTATTGGGATGTGTTGGGCAATGCTATTAATGGGAAGAAATTTTTTATCCTTCATATTACACAGCTTTCTTCATGTAATTTCTTAGTATTTAACTGCAGAGAAATTTTTTATCCTTCGTATTACTGGGATCCTTAGTCTGAAATTTTGCAGGCTTTGAAAAACATATTTCCCGTGGGAAGATGGTTGCCTGTGATGGTTAAAGGCATCACATAAATATGAAAGTTTAGGTTTTAAATGAGTTTATTTCTCTTTTTAAAGGTTAGTTGATGGTAATTTTGCTGTCATATGAAAGATTTGTGTGGTATAATGGGTTTTTTAAGAAAAAAAATTCAGATGTTATGTATGTGAATATATAGGAATTGGCTTATATGCATGCAAATACCCCTTGATTTTGGATAGTTTGGTTGAATAGTTGATGAAAATATTGTCCTACTCTATTTGTATGGTATGTTAGTGAGCATCACTTTTATTTAAGCATTATGCGAGAGGAATTTGTAGCTGGAAGCTTCAACCATTGCTATTTGATTTGAAGTTGGAGTTTTGTGGGGAATTGACATGTATANCTACTCTATTTGTATGGTATGTTAGTGAGCATCACTTTTATTTAAGCATTATGCGAGAGGAATTTGTAGCTAGAAGCTTCAACCATTGCTATTTGATTTGAAGTTGGAGTTTTGTGGGGAATTGACATGTATGCCATACAATTCCTTTAATATATCCAACTAACACCTAAAGTTTCATATTTATGTGTATAAACCTTAGATGTCACAAAGCTTTAATATATTTTAGGGGTGATGGAAGTATGGTGTTGCTAGTGGAAAATAAGNAAGTTTCATATTTATGTGTATAAACCTTAGATGTCACAAAGCTTTAATATATTTTAGGGGTGATGGAAGTATAATGTTGCTAGTGGAAAATAACTTAGCTTTAATATTCCAAGCAATTTATTGACATTAATGAAGCATGAATGTCAAGCATAGTTATGTCCCAAGTGAAAATGAATTGGTTGTAACTTTTCTGTAGATGTTTATTGTTTTTCAATTTCTTGGGGGCAAACTTCTGCTAGTGGAAAATAATTTACAAGAGGATTTTTTTTAATTGCATTTAGAAGGAAATGAATGTCATTTTATTTATAAAGAAATGAATGTCATTTTATTTCCCTGAGGTAGATGGGTTAAATTATTGAACTCCTCCCATGCAACATATATAGTACAGTAATGTTTGCTTTTGTACATGTAAATATATAAGAATTGGATTGTATGCATGTAATTGCAATGCTTGCAGTTCTTATATAACGTGTGCTAGAAAATGGACTGGCAACATTTTCTAATGTCCTTTCTTCTCAATAGCCAACACTGACATTTGATGGCAATGTTCATGACGCTTATATCCTTGCATGGTTGGGAATGGAGATTATGAATCTCAAAACCTGTGTGTGAATTTGAGAATTTGGTATGCTTGTATGCTCGGGAATGGAGATTATGCATATGACATTGCAAGTTTGGCATATGGTAACATCAAATTATTGCTTAGTATTTTATACATATGATTAGTCCAAATGCTACTGCTTCTGACAGTGTAAGGTGCTTCTTCCTCATAAATATTCATTTCTGGAGCTCTACTATTTCTTCAACAGTGAGAATTTAATGAGAATTCTTGAAATCTTTCTTTTTGGCATGGTTGAAACTGGTAATGATGTTGGATCTTGCTCTTTATTGTTGTGCAAGCATTATAATCTGTGTTTTTTTTCTGTGATGGTAGTGAAAGAATGTTGAGGAGTATATTGGAATTGTGGAGATAACGGTCATGATGTCTTGTAAATTAGTGAAGCATCATTTTGTTTCATATGGTGTGATTATTTTTTGAATACACTACGGACATATATGAAACATATATATAATTGAATGTTTTTGTGTTAGACATGCAAATCCGTAAGAACAATGTGATATGTTTGTAAATGTCGCCAAGCACATGTGTGAGCATTAATTTATTACTTTTATATTAATATTTAAATTATATGTTATGTTTCTTTGTTTAACCATCAATTCNTTTTCAATTTCTTGGGGGCAAACTTCTGCTAGTGGAAAATAATTTACAAGAGGATTTTTTTTAATTGCATTTAGAAGGAAATGAATGTCATTTTATTTATAAAGAAATGAATGTCATTTTATTTCCCTGAGGTAGATGGGTTAAATTATTGAACTCCTCCCATGCAACATATATAGTACAGTAATGTTTGCTTTTGTACAGGTAAATATATAAGAATTGGATTGTATGCATGTAATTGCAATGCTTGCAGTTCTTATATAATGTGTGCTAGAAAATGGACTGGCAACATTTTCTATAGTCCTTTCTTCTCAATAGCCAACACTGACATTTGATGGAAATGTTCATGACGCTTATATCCTTGTATGGTTGGGAATGGAGATTATGAATCTCAAAACCTGTGTGTGAATTTGAGAATTTGGTATGCTTGTATGCTCGGGAATGGAAATTATGCATATAACATTGCAAGTTTGGCATATGGTAACATCAAATTATAGCTTAGTATTTTATACATATGATTAGTCCAAATGCTATTGCTTTTGACAGTGTAGGGTGCTTCTTCCTCATAAATATTCATTTCTGGAGCTCTACTATTTCTTCAACAGTGAGACTTTAATGAGAATTCTTGAAATCTATCTTTTTGGCATGGTTGAAACTGGTAATGATGTTGGATCTTGCTCTTTATTGTTGTGCAAGCATTATAATCTATGTTTTTTTTCTGTGATGGTAGTGAAAGAATGTTGAGGAGTATATTGGAATTGTGGAGATAATGGTCATGATGTCTTGTAAATTAGTGAAGCATCATTTTGTTTCATATGGTGTGATTATTTTTTGAATACACTACGGACATATATGAAACATATATGTAATTGAATGTTTTTGTGTTAGACATGCAAATCCGTAAGAACAATGTGATATGTTTTTAAATGTCACCAAGCACATGTGTGAGCATTACTTTATTACTTCTATATTAATATTTAAATTATATGTTATGTTTCTTTGTTTAACCATCAATTGTTCATATACTTCCAACATGGCTAAGACAAACAAAGGGGGTCCATCAGCTATATAGGATAAGAAAGTTACAAATTTTTTTTACAATCTCCGTATTTCAGAAATTGAACTCGGTAATAGACCAACCACATATTTCAACAAGGAATGTTGGAAAAATATTGCAAAAAAGGTTCAAAGAATTGACCGGAAGGGATTATGACAAGTTCAAATTCAAAAACAAATGGGATCAATTGAAGGAGTGAAAAATTTGGAAGGAGTTGAAGCGTGGATCAATTGAATTGGGTTTGGATCCCTTTAAACGAACAATTGATGCTCCTGATGAATGGTGGGTTAAGAAATTGGAGGTACTCACTACACCCTCATTTTATACATTTTCTCATTTTTTTAGTTTTGTGAATAAACCCCTCTCCTTCCATACAATAATACAGACTATGCCACAACAAAAAAATATAGGCAGTGCGGAATTGAGCTAGAATTTGAAGAGAAACTGGACATCATGTTTAAGGGGGTAGTGCGGAATTGAGCTCGAGCTGCACATTGAGTATTTGTGTGTTGTAGTAGAAGAATGAGTCTGTTTTATATTATGCTGGAAATAAGGTTTTTTTTATGTATTTTGATCTCAGCACTATAATTTTTTTCCTAAAAAATTTATGTAATTCCTTTTCTGATGCATTGTACTCCTTGATGTTTCTACTATTCCATTTTCCTGTCACCACTTATTGATAAATTATTTCACCCTAATACCTTTCTCCCTTCAGGATGGATCCACAACAAAAACGCCGTAAAAGAATAGCATGGGCTACAGCTATTGTGATATTATTGTTGGAGTATTATCACTCTAGTACTTGATGGATTCCAAGCATGGCGTCCTTCTATGTTGGGGACAAATGGGTAGGTGAGATGCTTGTTGGACATCTGATAAGGTTCAACAACATTTTTCGAATGACTGCACCCATTTTTATTGATCTCCTTCATGAGTTATGTATTAACGACGACCTTCAGGGTTCTTAAAAAACGCCAACTAGAGAGGTGTTGGCTATAACATTATACATTCTTTCACAAAACGAATCAATTAGAGGAGCTATGGAGCTATTTTAACATTTCTCAGAAACAATTAACTAATACTTCTCCAAAGGTATACAAGCACTTGTGAGCTTAGCAACACAAAAAATCAAGCCAGCGGATCCATTGTTTGCAACTATTCCTGAACAAATTGTCAATGATTCTCGTTACATGTCATATTTCTAGGTAAGTTGTATAAGTGTATTATTTTAACTTTGTAATGTATTAAGTTTCTAACTATGGAAAGCATAACGAAATAGGAGCAATCGACTGTACGCACGTAGATGCCAAACTACCAAGTCACAAAGGTAGCTTACATTGGTCGGAGTGGCACAACCACCCAAAATGTAATGACAGTATGTGACTTCAACATGTGCTTCACATTTGTAATGGCGTGATGTGAAGGGAGTGCACATGACAACCGTCTTTTTTCCTACACAACAAGGAATAGAACGCAGTGTTTCCCTCATCCACCTCTAGGTTTGTGTATCTACGTAAACATATAACTTATATGTATTATTTTGCATTAAAAATGCCTTTCATAATATATAAGTATTATTTGGTTGATGCCAGATGTCCAATTTAGAAGGGCTATGTCAGCACTATTTTTGGTTGAGGAGTTGCCCGTGAGAATCAGTCACCGGAATTGAAATCTCGCTGCCCTCTTCGAAAGGATGTTTAATTTATATATGAAATCAAACTGACCTCATAATTTTCATAGGTTGAATGAAAGAGCGTTGTACCTCAAACCCTGTATCTATCCCGAAGGATAAACACAAGACTTTAGGATGAGGCTCGATCAAATAAACTAAGAAATGTATGACATCAGTTTGGTCTGTGAAACTGTTTTATTTGTCAAAAATTTCCTCTATTTAATATGTAGAATTAAATAGGGTTTATATTAAGCTGGGATTTGAAAAACTTCTTATAAGGGCAAGCCCTTATAGTTAATTACATCTTAAATGACCAAAGCCACTTAAGAAAACTCTAGAATAAAAATAAGGAAATAGTATCTTCAAGGATTTCAGAAGGATAGGACTTGTCAATGATATCAGACAAAGAGGTGTAAAATAGGATTGGCTCAAATTTGGAGCATTTTATTTTTGGAATCCAAAGGAGAAAGAACTAGGGGATGTCATAGATCCATAGGAGAACCTTGATGACTTTCTGATTTATCCTATTGTTTGGCTTCAATTTTGAGGAGTAGTTATTTAAGTGTTTTATCCTACAAATTTTATTTGTTAGAGCTTACATTCGTGTGAAACAATCACACAAATAGCCTGGAAGATGTGATGATTTAGGTCATGAAGGACGACAACCTCAGAATTCTAAGACGAGTTTAGGGCTTATATTGTACAGTAGGGCTATACAAAAGCCTAAAGATAAGGTGAGAATTTATGTTGCATAAGTAAACTACCTCAAAATCCTATGGCTTGTTATTTAATTCTAAGGAAGGAATGGTTTAGCTGGTGTAGACAGGTTTTACTATTGAAGATAGTCGTGTTGCCCACCATGCTAGCTCTAAGCTCATTGCCGTGATGAGTTTAAGTTTTCTAGGGTTTCCAGTTATGATGTTAAATCAGATGGCTCTATGGTTGTAGTCCCTTAAATGTTATGGGGGATGTTAAAGTTGATTAAAGCGACACCGGTTAGGATCCTACAGTTCCCTTGTTCTGACACCACTATTTTCTATTAGATTCATTTAGTCTAAATAAATTTACTAAACTCAACNTTTAGCTGGTGTAGACAGGTTTTACTATTGAAGATAGTCGTGTTGCCCACCATGCTAGCTCTAAGCTCATTGTCGTAACGAGTTTAAGTTTTCTAGGGTGTCCAGTTATGATGTTAAATCAAATGGCTCTATGGTTGTAGTCCCTTAAATGTTATGGGGGATGTTAAAGTTGATTAAAGCGACACCGGTTAGGATCCTACGGTTCCCTTGTTCTGACACCACTATTTTCTATTAGATTCATTTAGTCCAAATAAATTTACTAAACTCAATTTAATGAGTTCCATACTTTCATTTAAACCGTAGGAAGTCTCGTTAGCCACTGTAGGTTACCTCCTCCGAGGGATTCTCGATCATCCGATAGAGACGTCTTAATTTAGTTGTAGTTGTTGTTTTGTGTGATGTTTGTGATTAAATTTTGAGTTGTTTTATATTTTAAATGTTGTGGCGGTTAATTTTATCTTGGTTGATTTTAGTTTTGGTTTTGGTTTTAGTTTTGTGGCTATCCTGACAATTTTAATTTTCATGCAGGATGACATCATTGTTTAGCATCCAAGTTTGTGTTAACATCAAAAAAACAGTATGAAAGTATAAGAAAGACGNGGATGACATCATTGTTTAGCATCCAAGTTTGTGTTAACATCAAAAAAACAGTATGAAAGTATAAGAAAGACGGCGTTGTAAACTGCAAAAGAGTACTTGGCGAGTCTTCTCGTTCTACAACCTGAAACTCAAAATGCATGTCAGGGCATTTTATATGAAGCAGGAAAGTAAAGTTTTGGCGACCTACATAACTCTAGGTCATATCTTGGTGGGTCCTTATTAGTTTGATTAAGGATAGTTTTTGTTAAACAAAACATGTTAATTTTAGTAGACCTCCGAGGTATCCAATAGGTCTAAAGAAAGAAGCAGGTACATGCTTCCCTACCACCGCCTGGTGAAAAGTCTCGAGCTTCTTTAAACTTATTATGTTGCTTAATAACTCATCCTATAAATACCTTTAATGCTTAGTGAACATTANTGCTTCCCTACCACCGCCTGGTGAAAAGTCTCGAGCTTCTTTAAACTTATTATGTTGCTTAATAACTCATCCGGTAAATACCTTTAATGCTTAGTGAACATTAATGTTTCAATTATCCCTAAGTGTATGGTAATTATCACTTATAATTTAATTTGAAAATTATGTGGGTGAAGACCCTTAAAAGGGGCAAGTTAATGTTATCAAGGCACTCAGCCAACTTTTTAATTCGGGCTTATAGTGTTTTAAAGATGTTCAATTTTAATTATGCTTACTTTTCTAATCCTCATTTAATCATATTTGATTTAGCCTAGGTCACTACTAAGCCCTTAAGGTTTTGGTGGATGTCTTAGTATATATTTTGGAAGTGATTAAATTTTAAGTGATGATGATTCATTTTTTAACGTCATTTGAACATCAAATAGGGGTATTTGATTAGTGAGTTATTAATACCCAAAATTATACCCCCTAAGTCTATGATCATTTATTTGGATAGACTTCCAAATTTTAATAATTTAAGGAAATTACAAATTTATCCTTTAATAAACAAAAGTGAGATTGGTTTCTACCTATTAATCTCCTTGTGTTTCAATCATCCAAATATGTTAATTAGGATCAAATGTTATCCATTCCCTTTCTAGAATTAAGCCTAAATGTTAAGTAAGGCTAAATTTCCAAAATTACATTTTGCCCCTAAGACTCTATTGCTTCATAATTTATTAAATTTAATCCAAATGACTTTGAAATTTTCACCCACCTCACTCATGGGTCAACTAAGACCTCAGAGGAGAAAATGTGATTTTTCAAAATTTTATTTAATTTACATAGNTGGATAGACTTCCAAATTTTAATAATTTAAGGAAATTACAAATTTATCCTTTAATAAACAAAAGTGAGATTGATTTCTACCTATTAATCTCCTTGTGTTTCAATCATCCAAAAATGTTAATTAGGATCAAATGTTATCCATTCCCTTTCCAGAATTAAGCCTAAATGTTAAGTAAGGCTAAATTTCCAAAATTACATTTTGCCCCTAAGACTCTATTGCTTCATAATTTATTAAATTTAATCCAAATGACTTTGAAATTTTCACCCACCTCACTCATGGGTCAACTAAGATTTCAGAGGAGAAAATGTGATTTTTCAAAATTTTATTTAATTTACATATTTATTTTAATGCAAAAATAGGATTTTTCAAAGAAAATTCCATAACTTGACCAAGGCAAAGCCTAATTCTTTGAAATTTGGAGGTAGACTTAGACCAAAGAAGCATTGGGACCAAATTTCATGATTTATTGAATTATATTCGAATTTTAAGAATTATTTAAATTCTGGAGTATTTATTAATTATANCTTCATAATTTATTAAATTTAATCCAAATGACTTTGAAATTTTCACCCACCTCACTCATGGGTCAACTAAGATTTCAGAGGAGAAAATGTGATTTTTCAAAATTTTATTTAATTTACATATTTATTTTAATGCAAAAATAGGATTTTTCAAAGAAAATTCCATAACTTGACCAAGGCAAAGCCTAATTCTTTGAAATTTGGAGGTAGACTTAGACCAAAGAAGCATTGGGACCAAATTTCATGATTTATTGAATTATATTCGAATTTTAAGAATTATTTAAATTCTGGAGTATTTATTAATTATAAAGAGTGTGGAAAATTATGTTTTATATTTTGATTAAATCTCTCTAATGTCAAGGCACACAAAGAAACAAATTTCACTTTTTTTTTTTATTTTTGNTATGTTTTATATTTTGATTAAATCTCTCTAATGTCAAGGCACACAAAGAAACAAATTTCACTTTTTTTTTTTTGAATTTTTAGAATCAATATAGTGAAAATCCATTTTTAGCCTTTAAAAATTATTTTAAGCTTCAAAATTCAATATCTTCACTTAGAAAATTAGGAAAAGTATTCCAATTGTTCCTAAGTGCTTAGAAAACAATTTAGAACATTTTCA
The DNA here is from genome assembly GCA_002079205.1 of Phalaenopsis hybrid cultivar. Taxonomy (NCBI): domain Eukaryota; kingdom Viridiplantae; phylum Streptophyta; class Magnoliopsida; order Asparagales; family Orchidaceae; genus Phalaenopsis; species Phalaenopsis hybrid cultivar. Next base: position 65,970 of record JXCR01145045.1, on the reverse strand, counting down.
TGAATTTGATTATCTTTGTGATTTTTATCATTTTTTTAATTATTTAAATATTAAAAATAAGCTTAAAAATTGAATTTTTATTTTAATTTCAAATTTATTTTTAGAAAATTCCTCTAATCACAGAGAACTCCAAAAACTAATTTTTATAATTTTTTTAGTTAGTTTTTAATTATTAAAAATTATTTTAGTATCAAAAATGTCATTTAACTTGAAAAATCAATTTGAGTTATTAAATGAGCTCCAAAAGTTTGAAATTTTTATGGGGAGTTCTTTGAACTTTGAATCTTAGTGGATATTAAAAATCAAGTCATTTAGATGTTTGTATTACCCAAAATTAATTTTTTTTGTGTTTTAGGGTTGATGGAAATTAGGTGTATTCTTAATGATTTAACCCATGAAATATTTTTCAAAGGGTTTTTTGGTCATAACAAACTTTTCAAAATTTTCTTAGAATTTTCTAAGAAACATGCTAATTATTATGATAAATTTATGCAAATAATATACATAAACTTGAAAAATATCGATCTCTATCTAGAGATATCCTATGACTTTTAAAAAAATAAGGAATATTCCTCNTTAAGCAACATGCTAATTATTATGATAAATTTATGCAAATAATATACATAAACTTGAAAAATATCGATCTCTGTCTAGAGATATCCTATGACTTTTAAAAAAACAAGGAATATTCCTTAAGATAGAGGCAACAACATGTCAAAATTTCAAGCCAAGAAGAAATGTCTACATACATGGGAATTAAAAGACTCAAAATAGTATTTAATTAATTAAAAATAAAATATGCATCAAATGGATCTCAAATTATTTCCACATTGCTCTCCTCTATTCACTGAGCAATAGGGTATTTTTATTTTATTTTTGTGATTTTTCTACACCAAGATATGGATTTTTGAAGTTAGAGTTACTTATTTAAATAGTAAAATACCCTATTTAACTATTTAAACACGTGGCGCTGACTACATCCTAGGCAGCTCCGAAAACACGCGTGGCAAGCTCTGGTTGGGCGTCGTCATCTACATAGCGACTGACTTGGCCCGCGCTTTATGAACCAAAGCGCTGTCCAGCTTCATCTCGTCTGTTAATGAGATAAACATGCGATCGAACAGATCCCCGTCATCATCCCCAAATAGGCTAACCCGAGAACTGTCCACACTAAAACCTTAAGATCTCCCTCTAGACTCAACCAAATCTCATGGGGTTTGATCCTATAGACTCGTCTAAGTGAGACGAGCACATCCATACGGTAATCATGCAATTAATTAAGCATAATCAAATGGAGAATCAAAATAGGCTCGGAAGGAGGAGAAATTCAATACCTTTACTCTGAGAAGGGAAGCTTCAATCAGAGGTGCTCGATACGTTCTTGGAGGTCTAAGTAGGCTAGGGATTAAGCCTCTTGCTGTGGTGAAAGGTCTAGGTATGAATTCGACCAAGCTCGTTTTCAGGTGTGGTCTAGAGCTATGTTAGGGTCTCTGTGGAAGGGGGATTTGATGGGCTTCTCCTTCTTTCACTGTGGTGAAGGTGCGAGTGAATTTAATTTTAGTTTGATGGAATGTGGAGGTGTGGTGAGCTCTGTCCTGATTTTTGGCAGAAGTTTGAGCTTAAAATTGAGCTTCCATAGTGGGAATGAGTGGGGGAAATTGGTTGGATTGAGCTAAAGAGGTCTCAAAGAGTCTCTGGGAGCAATTTGGGGGGTCTCTCTGAGAAATTTTCAGCACTCCCTCCATGGCCGTGAAGGTGAGCTTTTTATAAAAATGGCTTAAGACTTGCTGCCATAACGAATGAGGGGGTGAAGAGTGATGCTTAGGTGGAGGGCAGAGAGGCTCTAAAATTTAATTTGGATGAGGTGG
>JXCR01145045.1:40938-55624 GCA_002079205.1 Phalaenopsis hybrid cultivar | reverse complement strand
ATTAGGGGAATTTAATAAAAATAAAAATATATTTAAAATAAAAAATTTAATTTTTAATTATTTTTAATAAATAAAAATAATAAAAAATAATAAAAAATATTGAACATATGGAAATGTTCTAAATTATTTCCTAAGCACTTAGGAATCATTGGAATATTTTTTCCAATGTCTAAAAATAAAGATATTTATTTTTAAACCTTAAAATGATTTTTAAGGCTTAAAAATAGAATTTTCACCAAAAATAATTCTAGAAAAACAAATAAAAATCAGAAAAATATAAAATAAATTTCTCTGGGTTTCCTAACCTTAGAGAGATTTTCCAAATATATAAAACATATTTTTCAACATGTAAAATATTTTTTTTATTAAAGTCCCTAAAACTTCAATTAATTTTAATAAATCACAGAAACTTCAAAAAATCATAAAATTTTGGCTAAAGGACTTTCTGGTCTAGGGCTAGCTCACATAAAAATTTCAAATGATTAGGAATTGTCTTGATCATCTTTTGAAATATTCTTTGAAAATGCATATTTATGCATGAAAATAATTATATGAATTAAATTAAATTGTGAAAATTTACATTTTCTCCCCTAATGTTTTAATTTACCTATCAGTAAGGTTGCATAAAATTCAAAGTCATTTTGTCTTAAAATTGACAAATTATGAAAGTCTATCAGTAAGGTTACATAAAAATTTCAAAGTCATTTGACTTAAAATTGACAAATTATGAAAAGTTACATAAAAATTTCAAGTCAGTTGACTTGAATTTGACAAATTATGAAAGTTTGGACCCTTAGGGGCAAAATTGTAATTTTGGACATTTTGGCCTTAATGAACATTTAAGCTTAATCAAAATGGAAAATGGGTAATTTCTGATATTAACNTGGGGGGGGGGGGGGGGGGGGGGGGGTTCTTTTCCTTTCTATTGAAACCTCTTTTGAGCCATGTCGATTCCTTTGATAAATCATCAATATCATCATGCGGGCTCTGCATAACTAGGTGTCGCCACCCATAGTGGTTATGGTGCTTCACACCCTTTACACTATGGCCTAGTATAGATGTTGAAGCATTAGTATTCCCCCTTAAGATGATTTAAATACATTATTTTCCCACATAATCAAATTTCATTAATTATGTAAGCAAAATCTTTTTTATCGAGAGTTTTATTGGGTAACCCTCAAGATGTAATTAACAAAAGAAATACAGTTCTTTTTGGAGTGCTCTTGACCCTAGAACAGGCACACACTTGATTTTCTGGCTGAGGGTTGCTTTCATAAGGTCTTCTTAGCGGATATGTCTCTAATATATTTTTGATCTGATTTTGAATTGGACACATGCTTTGGGTCTATTCACGCGAAGTTCACTTTACGAAAGCTCTTCACGTTTCTTCTCTCGTTTGTCTATTATCCATCATATGTTTTTTCTTTCGATTCCTCTCCTCTTCGGATCATTCATTTTATCCTAGAGGAATATTTATTTGAATAAGAGAATAATACAATGATTATGAATAAACAAACTGACGACTCTTTCAAAAATAAAAGAAAAAAAAAATAACAAAAAAGGTGACTTCCTTGGGGATAAGTCTCTCTCTCAACATATGCATATACCCTCAGATTGTCATTTTATTGGAATGTTAGGACATATACTGCACGACATATAATCATGCATAAGCATAAAATTGAGGATTTACATCATAACTAGACGAACAACCTCAAAGTCCTAGGGCAAAAGTTCACCGACCATAGCCTATGTTAGACTCGTCAACTGACATCATTCGAACCACCGTTGATGGTTTAGTTAAGGTTCTTCCTTGGCTTTGTGTTTATCTTCCTTTAGATAGTTCGGATGTTTATAGTCAGTCGATCACATCACTGCCTAACTTTTACAAAGGAAAAGAATACTCAAAAGGGAAAAATAAATCCTTGGTCATTATGACATTTCATTTGTTTATGTCGTTCCCGTAAAATAGAGTTAGCACAACCTAATAACATATAAAGTAAATCTAAGCTAACACCTTACATTTTGTCTTTGACGGATCTGCAAAATAAAGTTAGTACAAATAGTTTTAATTTTAGAACATTGCATTTTAAATTTCAAATAGGCTGTTCAAAATTGTATTTTTCTTCATTTGAAATAAATATATGAAATCATGTTAGCATTTTTATAATTACGTTAAATTTAAAATATATTCCATAAATTGACACAGTTTCAGCTCAACTCAAAGAACTTTTTAGCAGTAATGTCATCACTTGAACTAGCCAGATTCAAAATGATTTTAATTTTGATTCAACTTTGAAATGAGTTAAATAAAATATTTGAATTTTGAGTTTTGTTGGAACTTATTTGAACTTAAGTTACTCGAATTTTATGATTCTGTTTATAGTAGTTTTTTTTTTTTTTGGTTGTCGTCACATATTTATTTGTTTTTCCTCTTTTTCTTTTTTCCTTTGAAATATTTTCTTACGTTTTTATTTTACTTGTTAGTTTTATGACTGCCAATAATAATTTTATTTAAAAATGCACGAATGTTCTTTTCATACATCATAAAATACTTCCACTATTTTAACTAAGATTAGCGACATCAAATGATAAATTTACTAATTATTAACCATATATTACAATTAATACTTTTTATATTTATATTTATATATGAATAAAATTATATGTTTAATTGACACCCTGAAATATATCCCCCATTCCAATATGTTATGAAGGGAAATTATATGGAAAAATTAAATTATATTTAAATTTTAAAATATAATTGAATAATTTTCTTAAATTTAAAAATAACTATATGCTCTCAGAAAAGTGTTATTACTGATAATGCTAAAAAAGACATTAAAATCATCGTATCTATGCAGTTATTTAAGAGAATCTAAATGGATTTAGGGTTTGCTTGGTGCAGCTTATCCCTGTGTTCAGAATTTTCGTAACGCTGAGGATGCGTTGGGGCTGGCGGTCTGGGAACGTTCGTAAGGGTTTACGTTATAACAAGAAGAAGCGTTCGTCCCTCCCTTTACCCCGCGTTCCGCGTTTCCTCAAAGCTCGTTACTCCTCAGCCCCTTAATCTCGTTTCTATCATTGCCCTAGCTCTGCAATCAAACTTCCCTGTTCTCGTCCCTCGATCCCCAGCACCCCTCCCCTCTCCCGTTTCCCGTCTGGCCTTTAGGTGGTGAACAGGTCCTTAGGTGGTGGATCAAAAGTTGTGTGAAATTTTGCAGGTATCCCTTTTATGCCTTATGGTTTTGCACAGCTCCTCTTTCTTATAGAGAAATGTTATTTGTGTGGTTGCCTGTGATGGTATAGGGGTGATGGAATTATGGTGAGTTGGGCAATGATATTACTGGGATGTGTTGGGCAATGCTATTAATGGGAAGAAATTTTTTATCCTTCATATTACACAGCTTTCTTCATGTAATTTCTTAGTATTTAACTGCAGAGAAATTTTTTATCCTTCGTATTACTGGGATCCTTAGTCTGAAATTTTGCAGGCTTTGAAAAACATATTTCCCGTGGGAAGATGGTTGCCTGTGATGGTTAAAGGCATCACATAAATATGAAAGTTTAGGTTTTAAATGAGTTTATTTCTCTTTTTAAAGGTTAGTTGATGGTAATTTTGCTGTCATATGAAAGATTTGTGTGGTATAATGGGTTTTTTAAGAAAAAAAATTCAGATGTTATGTATGTGAATATATAGGAATTGGCTTATATGCATGCAAATACCCCTTGATTTTGGATAGTTTGGTTGAATAGTTGATGAAAATATTGTCCTACTCTATTTGTATGGTATGTTAGTGAGCATCACTTTTATTTAAGCATTATGCGAGAGGAATTTGTAGCTAGAAGCTTCAACCATTGCTATTTGATTTGAAGTTGGAGTTTTGTGGGGAATTGACATGTATGCCATACAATTCCTTTAATATATCCAACTAACACCTAAAGTTTCATATTTATGTGTATAAACCTTAGATGTCACAAAGCTTTAATATATTTTAGGGGTGATGGAAGTATGGTGTTGCTAGTGGAAAATAAGTTAGCTTTAATATTCCAAGCAATTTATTGACATTAATGAAGCATGAATGTCAAGCATAGTTATGTCCCAAGTGAAAATGAATTGGTTGTAACTTTTCTGCAGATGTTTATTATTTTTCAATTTCTTGGGGGCAAACTTCTGCTAGTGGAAAATAATTTACAAGAGGATTTTTTTTAATTGCATTTTAGAAGGAAATGAATGTCATTTTATTTATAAAGAAATGAATGTCATTTTATTTCCCTGAGGTAGATGGGTTAAATTATTGAACTCCTCCCATGCAACATATATAGTACAGTAATGTTTGCTTTTGTACAGGTAAATATATAAGAATTGGATTGTATGCATGTAATTGCAATGCTTGCAGTTCTTATATAATGTGTGCTAGAAAATGGACTGGCAACATTTTCTATAGTCCTTTCTTCTCAATAGCCAACACTGACATTTGATGGAAATGTTCATGACGCTTATATCCTTGTATGGTTGGGAATGGAGATTATGAATCTCAAAACCTGTGTGTGAATTTGAGAATTTGGTATGCTTGTATGCTCGGGAATGGAAATTATGCATATAACATTGCAAGTTTGGCATATGGTAACATCAAATTATAGCTTAGTATTTTATACATATGATTAGTCCAAATGCTATTGCTTTTGACAGTGTAGGGTGCTTCTTCCTCATAAATATTCATTTCTGGAGCTCTACTATTTCTTCAACAGTGAGACTTTAATGAGAATTCTTGAAATCTATCTTTTTGGCATGGTTGAAACTGGTAATGATGTTGGATCTTGCTCTTTATTGTTGTGCAAGCATTATAATCTATGTTTTTTTTCTGTGATGGTAGTGAAAGAATGTTGAGGAGTATATTGGAATTGTGGAGATAATGGTCATGATGTCTTGTAAATTAGTGAAGCATCATTTTGTTTCATATGGTGTGATTATTTTTTGAATACACTACGGACATATATGAAACATATATGTAATTGAATGTTTTTGTGTTAGACATGCAAATCCGTAAGAACAATGTGATATGTTTTTAAATGTCACCAAGCACATGTGTGAGCATTACTTTATTACTTCTATATTAATATTTAAATTATATGTTATGTTTCTTTGTTTAACCATCAATTGTTCATATACTTCCAACATGGCTAAGACAAACAAAGGGGGTCCATCAGCTATATAGGATAAGAAAGTTACAAATTTTTTTTACAATCTCTGTATTTCAGAAATTGAACTCGATAATATACCAACCACATATTTCAACAAGGAATGTTGGAAAAATATTGCAAAAAAGGTTCAAAGAATTGACCGGAAGGGATTATGACAAGTTCAAATTCAAAAACAAATGGGATCAATTGAAGGAGTGAAAAATTTGGAAGGAGTTGAAGCGTGGATCAACTGAATTGGGTTTGGATCCCTTTAAACGAACAATTGATGCTCCCGATGAATGGTGGGTTAAGAAATTTGAGGTACTCACTACACTCTCATTTTATACATTCTCTCATTTTTTTAGTTTTGTGAATAAACCCCTCTCCTTCCATACAATAATACAGACCATGCCACAACAAAAAAAATATAGGCAGTGCGGAATTGAGCTAGAATTTGAAGAGAAACTGGACATCATGTTTAAGGGGGCAGTGCAGAATTGAGCTCGAGCTGCACATTGAGTATTTGTGTGTTGTAGTAGAAGAATGAGTATGTTTTATATTATGCTGGAAATAAGGTTTTTTTTTATGTATTTTGATCTCAGCACTATAATTTTTTTCCTAAAAAAATTATGTAATTCCTTTTCTGATGCATTGTACTCCTTGATGTTTCTACTATTCCATTTTCCTGTCACCACTTATTGATAAATTATTTCACCCTAATACCTTTCTCCCTTCAGGATGGATCCACAACAAAAACGCCGTAAAAGAATGGCATGGGCTGCAGCTATTGTGATATTATTGTTGGAGTATTATCACTCTAGTACTTGATGGATTCCAAGCATGACGTCCTTCTATGTTGGGGACAAATGGGTAGGTGAGATGCTTGCTGGACATCTGATAAGGTTCAACAACATTTTTCGAATGACTGCACCCATTTTTATTGATCTCCTTCATGAGTTATGTATTAATGACGACCTTCAGGGTTCTTCAAGAACGACAACTAGAGAGGTGTTGGCTATAACATTATACATTCTTTCACAAAACGAATCAATTAGAGGAGCTATGGAGCTATTTCAACATTCTTCAGAAACAATTAACTAATACTTCTCCAAAGGTATACAAGCACTTGTGAGCTTAGCAACACAAAAAATCAAGCCAGCGGATCCATTGTTCGCAACTATTCCTGAACAAATTGTCAATGATTCTCGTTACATGTCATATTTCTAGGTAAGTTGTATAAGTGTATTATTTTAACTTTGTAATGTATTAAGTTTCTAACTATGGAAAACATAACTAAATAGGAGCAATCGACAGTACGCACGTAGATGCCAAACTACCAAGTCACAAAGGTAGCTTACATTGGTCGGAGTGGCACAACCACCCAAAATGTAATGACAGTATGTGACTTCAACATGTGCTTCACATTTGTAATGGCGTGATGTGAAGGGAGTGCACATGACAACCGTCTTTTTTCCTACACAATAAGGAATAGAACGCAGTGTTTCCCTCATCCACCTCTAGGTTTGTGTATCTACGTAAACATATAACTTATATGTATTATTTTGCATTAAAAATGCCTTTCATAATATATAAGTATTATTTGGTTGATGCCAGATGTCCAATTTAGAAGGGCTATGTCAGCACTATTTTTGGTTGAGGAGTTGCCCGTGAGAATCAGTCACCGGAATTGAAATCTCGCTGCCCTCTTCGAAAGGATGTTTAATTTATATATGAAATCAAACTGACCTCATAATTTTCATAGGTTGAATGAAAGAGCGTTGTACCTCAAACCCTGTATCTATCCCGAAGGATAAACACAAGACTTTAGGATGAGGCTCGATCAAATAAACTAAGAAATGTATGACATCCGTTTGGTCTGTGAAACTGTTTTATTTGTCGAAAATTTCCTCTATTTAATATGAAGAATTAAATAGGGTTTATATTAAGCTGGGATTTGAAAAACTTCTTATAAGGGCAAGCCCTTATAGTTAATTACATCTTAAATGACCAAAGTCACTTAAGAAAACTCTAGAATAAAAATAAGGAAATATTATCTTCAAGGATTTCAGAAGGATAGGACTTGTCAATGATATCAGACAAAGAGGTGTAAAATAGGATTGGCTCAAATTTGGAGCATTTTATTTTTGGAATCCAAAGGAGAAAGAACTAGGGGATGTCATAGATCCATAGGAGAACCTTGATGACTTTCTGATTTATCCTATTGTTTGGCTTCAATTTTGAGGAGAAGTTATTTAAGTGTTTTATCCTACAAATTTTATTTGTTAGGGCTTACATTCGTGTGAAAAAATCACACAAATAGCTTGGAAGATGTGAGGATTTAGGTCATGAAGGACGACAACCTCAGAATTCTAAGACGAGTTTAGGGCTTATATTGTACAGTAGGGCTATACAAAGGCCTAAAGATAAGGTGAGAATTTACGTTGCATAAGTAAACTACCTCAAAATCCTATGACTTGTTATTTAATTCTAAGGAAGGAATGGTTTAGCTGGTGTAGACAGGTTTTACTATTGAAGATAGTCGTGTTGCCCACCATGCTAGCTCTAAGCTCATTGTCGTAACGAGTTTAAGTTTTCTAGGGTGTCCAGTTATGATGTTAAATCAAATGGCTCTATGGTTGTAGTCCCTTAAATGTTATGGGGGATGTTAAAGTTGATTAAAGCGACACCGGTTAGGATCCTACGGTTCCCTTGTTCTGACACCACTATTTTCTATTAGATTCATTTAGTCCAAATAAATTTACTAAACTCAATTTAATGAGTTCCATACTTTCATTTAAACCGTAGGAAGTCTCGTTAGCCACTGTAGGTTACCTCCTCTAAGGGATTCTCGATCATCCGATAGAGACGTCTTAATTTAGTTGTAGTTGTTGTTTTGTGTGATGTTTGTGATTAAATTTTGAGTTGTTTTATATTTTAAATGTTGTGGCGGTTAATTTTATCTTGGTTGATTTTAGTTTTGGTTTTGGTTTTAGTTTTGTGGCTATCCTGACAATTTTAATTTTCATGCAGGATGACATCATTGTTTAGCATCCAAGTTTGTGTTAACATCAAAAAAACAGTATGAAAGTATAAGAAAGACGGCGTTGTAAACTGCAAAAGAGTACTTGGCGAGTCTTCTCGTTCTACAACCTGAAACTCAAAATGCATGTCAGGGCATTTTATATGAAGCAGGAAAGTAAAGTTTTGGCGACCTACATAACTCTAGGTCATATCTTGGTGGGTCCTTATTAGTTTGATTAAGGATAGTTTTTGTTAAACAAAACATGTTAATTTTAGTAGACCTCCGAGGTATCCAATAGGTCTAAAGAAAGAAGCAGGTACATGCTTCCCTACCACCGCCTGGTGAAAAGTCTCGAGCTTCTTTAAACTTATTATGTTGCTTAATAACTCATCCGATAAATACCTTTAATGCTTAGTGAACATTAATGTTTCAATTATCCCTAAGTGTAGGGTAATTATCACTTATAATTTAATTTGAGAATTATGTGGGTGAAGACCCTTAAAAGGGGCAAGTTAATGTTATCAAGGCACTCAACCAACTTTTTAATTCGGGCTTGTAGTGTTTTAAAGATGTTCAATTTTAATTATGCTTACTTTTCTAATCCTCATTTAATCATATTTGATTTAGCCTAGGTCACTACTAAGCCCTTAAGGTTTTGGTGGATGTCTTAGTATATATTTTGGAAGTGATTAAATTTTAAGTGATGATGATTCATTTTTTAACGTCATTTGAACATCAAATAGGGGTATTTGATTAGTGAGTTATTAATACCCAAAATTATACCCCTAAGTCTATGATCATTTTTTTGGATAGACTTCCAAATTTTAATAATTTAAGGAAATTACAAATTTATCCTTTAATAAACAAAAGTGAGATTGGTTTCTACCTATTAATCTCCTTGTGTTTCAATCATCCAAATATGTTAATTAGGATCAAATGTTATCCATTCCCTTTCTAGAATTAAGCCTAAATGTTAAGTAAGGCTAAATTTCCAAAATTACATTTTGCCCCTAAGACTCTATTGCTTCATAATTTATTAAATTTAATCCAAATGACTTTGAAATTTTCACCCACCTCACTCATGGGTCAACTAAGACCTCAGAGGAGAAAATGTGATTTTTCAAAATTTTATTTAATTTACATAGTTATTTTAATGCAAAAATAGGATTTTTCAAAGAAAATTCCATAACTTGACCAAGGCAAAGCCTAATTCTTTGAAATTTGGAGGTAGACTTAGACCAAAGAAGCATTGGGACCAAATTTCATGATTTATTGAATTATATTCGAATTTTAAGAATTATTTAAATTCTGGAGTATTTATTAATTATAAAAGAGTGTGGAAAATTATGTTTTATATTTTGATTAAATCTCTCTAATGTCAAGGCACACAAAGAAACAAATTTCACTTTTTTTTTTTATTTTTGTTTGAATTTTTAGAATCAATATAGTGAAAATCCATTTTTAGCCTTTAAAAATTATTTTAAGCTTCAAAATTCAATATCTTCACTTAGAAAATTAGGAAAAGTATTCCAATTGTTCCTAAGTGCTTAGAAAACAATTTAGAACATTTTCATGAATTTGATTATCTTTGTGATTTTTATCATTTTTTAATTATTTAAATATTAAAAATAGGCTTAAAAATTGAATTTTTATTTTAATTTCAAATTTATTTTTAGAAAATTCCTCTAATCACAGAGAACTCCAAAAACTAATTTTTATAATTTTTTTAGTTAGTTTTTAATTATTAAAAATTATTTTAGTATCAAAAATGTCATTTAACTTGAAAAATCAATTTGAGTTATTAAATGAGCTCCAAAAGTTTGAAATTTTTATGGGGAGTTCTTTGAACTTTGAATCTTAGTGGATATTAAAAATCAAGTCATTTAGATTTTTGTATTACCCAAAATTAATTTTTTTTGTGTTTTAGGGTTGATGGAAATTAGGTGTATTCTTAATGATTTAACCCATGAAATATTTTTCAAAGGGTTTTTTGGTCATAACAAACTTTTCAAAATTTTCTTAGAATTTTCTAAGAAACATGCTAATTATTATGATAAATTTATGCAAATAATATACATAAACTTGAAAAATATCGATCTCTATCTAGAGATATCCTATGACTTTTAAAAAAATAAGGAATATTCCTCAAGATAGAGGCAACAACATGTCAAAATTTCAAGCCAAGAAGAAATGTCTACATACATGGGAATTAAAAGACTCAAAATAGTATTTAATTAATTAAAAATAAAATATGCATCAAATGGATCTCAAATTATTTCCACATTGCTCTCCTCTATTCACTGAGCAAGAGGGTATTTTTATTTTATTTTTGTGAGTTTTCTACACCAAGATATTGATTTTTGAAGTTAGAGTTACTTATTTAAATAATAAAATACCCTATTTAACTATTTAAACACGTGGCGCTGACTACATCTTAGGCAACTCCGAAAACATGCATGGCAAGCTCTGGTTGGATGTCGTCATCTACTTAGCGACTGACTTGGCCCGCGCTTTATGAACCAAAGCGTTGTCCAGCTTCATCTCGTCTGTTAATGAGATAAACATGCGATCGAACAGATCCCCGTCATCATCCCCAAATAGGCTAACCCGAGAACCGTCCACACTAAAACCATAAGATCTCCCTCTAGACTCAACCAAATCTCATGGGGTTTGATCCTATAGACTCGTCTAAGTGAGACGAGCACATCCATACGGTAATCATGTAATTAATTAAGCATAATCAAATGGAGAATCAAAATAGGCTCGGGAGGAGGAGAAATTCAATACCTTTACTCTGAGAAGGGAAGCTTCAATCAGAGGTGCTCGATATGTTCTTGGAGGTCTAAGTAGGCTAGGGATTAAGCCTCTTGCTGTGGTGAAAGGTCTAGGTATGAATTCGACCAAGCACGTTTTCAGGTGTGGTCTAGACCTATGTTAGGGTCTCTGTGGAAGGGGGATTTGATGGGCTTCTCCTTCTTTCACTGTGGTGAAGGTGCGAGTGAATTTAATTTTAGTTTGATGGAATGTGGAGGTGTGGTGAGCTCTGTCCTGATTTTTGGCAGAAGTTTGAGCTTAAAATTGAGCTTCCATAGTGGGAATGAGTGGGGGAAATTGGTTGGATTGAGCTAAAGAGGTCTCAAAGAGTCTCTGGGAGCAATTTGGGGGGTCTCTCTGAGAAATTTTCAGCACTCCCTCCATGGCCGTGAAGGTGAGCTTTTTATAAAAATGGCTTAAGACTTGCTGCCATAACGAATGAGGGGGTGAAGAGTGATGCTTAGGTGGAGGGCAGAGAGGCTCTAAAATTTAATTTGGATGAGGTGGCCTCTAGGTTTGAAATTGGTTTGATTCTGGCTCACGGCTTTGGTGCTTTCTGGCCACTAAGCCAACCGACAAGGCCAGGGGAGGTGGCCAGAGGGCTCAGGGACCTCAGAGGAATCTGTCACAGCAATTAAATGGGTTTGGGCTTTGTTTTGGANCCAGAGGGCTCAGGGACCTCAGAGGAATCTGTCACAGCAATTAAATGGGTTTGGGCTTTGTTTTGGAAAAAATATCTTAAGCTTAAGCAAATATGGAATAAAATCCTTTAATTTAGGGGAACTTTGGTCCATGTCTTAGCTTAGGTGGTTTTATAGAGTTTAGACTGGTCACTAGGGTCCAACTAATGGCTGTGGAGTTATTAATTTTGTGGCTTTGGGGTGATTATGCTAACTTTAGTGCATGGGTCCAATGTGGTTCAAATGACCAAAACTTGGGTTTGGGCTAAGCTAGCCATGACCTTGAGCCCAATTGATTGATCAACTTTGTGTAGATGATTTTAATGAAGATTTTTTGTGAAGGATTGAAATGATTTTGAGTTCAATTGCAGGGTCAATTTGAAGGATTTTTGAAATTTGGTAAATTTAGGCATGTTGGGCTAGACTTGGGTCTAGATTGGGCTAGGCTTGGAATTTGGCTCAATTTAATGGTTAAAATGACCAAGGGAGACGTTATACAGATTTTTCATGAAGGAAGGGAATAAAAATTTTGGGGCTAAAACAATCAATTTGGTGGAATTTTGAGACATGGCCAACTTGGGGCAAATTTAGGGATTTTTGGATTTGGGTTGAAATTAAATGAAATTGAGGCTCCACAAAGGCCAATTAAAGGTCAATTTTGATGTTTAGAAATGTTATTAAGNGGAATAAAAATTTTGGGGCTAAAACAATCAATTTGGTGGAATTTTGAGACATGGCCAACTTGGGGCAAATTTGGGGATTTTTGGATTTGGGTTGAAATTAAATGAAATTGAGGCTTCACAAAGGCCAATTAAAGGTCAATTTTGATGTTTAGAAATGTTATTAATATTTTAGGGTCCAAATTGAGACAATGGAGGAGGCCATGGGGTTCAATTTGGTGGAACCAAGTCATAGGGCCAAAATTGGGGGTTTTGATTTAGATCAAACTTGAGCTCAAATCATGGGACAATTGAGCTTGNGGCCATGGGGTTCAATTTGGTGGAACCAAGTCATAGGGCCAAAATTGGGGGTTTTGATTTAGATCAAATTTGAGCTCAAATCATGGGACAATTGAGCTTAAATTTGGTTTATATTGGTCATATGAAAGCTAAATTTGAGTTTAGGATTGAAATTAAGGGAAATTGAGACCAATTTGATGGATATTTGAAGTGGATTTGGGGAGATTGGGTCTTTAAAGACAATTTTAGGGGTTTTGGTCAAAATGGTCAAATTGGGTCATGTGATAGTTAAGAAAAGTGAAATTGGGAATATTTGGAATATTTTGGAAATTTTTGGGATTTTTTGGAATTTTGGGCTAAGGAGGGGTATTTTGATAATTTGGCAATTTTTGGTGATTTTGGGTCATTTGGATGTTTTCAAAAGGTTTGAAATGATTTTTTAACAAATTTGGGTATTTTGGGTAAATTTGAGAATTTTGGCCAAATTTAGGATCCCAAGGGTATCTAGGTAATTTGGTGGAGTTCAAAGGCAAAAGGCTAAGTTGGGCATTTTGGTAGAGTTGGGGTGCCAACCGTCATAAATAAGCCATGGACTAATGAAAACCGNAATTTGGGTATTTTGGGTAAATTTGAGAATTTTGGCCAAATTTAGGATCCCAAGGGTATCTAGGTAATTTGGGGGAGTTCAAAGGCAAAAGGCTAAGTTGGGCATTTTGGTAGAGCTGGGGTGCCAACCGCCATAAATAAGCCATGGACTAATGAAAACCCATTTTGGATCCTCTATGTACTGGTCTTAGCTAAAACATAGCCTAGGGACAGTGGGTTTAAGGGACCATCTATATGAGTATCCCAAAAGTATCAAGGGACCAAAGTCAAGAAATTTTGGTTTGTGCTTGTGAGTGGTTGTGAGTGAGGTGATTGCTGGTGAGTGCCTCAGCTCTAAACCAACACCTAAAGCCAACCCTAAGGTCCAACAGGCCTATAGGAACTCTTCTTGAGCTCCCCCATAGTGACCCCACCTACTTAAGTGCTAGAGGTTAGGAACAATATATAGAACTTCAAGTTGAGTAAAGAGGAGTTTAGAATTTCTAATGGTGAGGGTTCCTTTTCTAGTTTTCTAGAATTAGTTAAAAGGAAGTCTTATGGCTGGATCTTAGACTACTAAAGAGAAACACTAGACCTCAACAAAAAATGAGGTCATTAGGCTACCAGACGCCCTATCCGAACATCAGATGCCATATTCCTGATTTTGAGTGTGCAAGTGGCACGATCCATGACATAAAATCAATGTTTAACAAACGACACTCCTCTTTACGCGGGATAATTTAAAGAACATTGTGGGTGTGGAAGAAGAAATGAGTCATCCTACGTGATAGGTCGTAGTATTCGTTTCCTAAATAGGTGCACATTGTGGTGGCCACTATGGCACTTCCTAACTTCATCCGAAGACATCCCTCTCAATCGTATACAAACTTCATTTTGGCTGATGGCGATCAGCTACATGTGTCTCCAGATGTTGGCACTATTTTTGGTGTGGGGTTTGCCCGTAAGAAGCTGTCGGTCATCGGAATTGAAATCGCATTGCCCGCTTCGGAAGGACGTTTTAAAAATTTTAATTTTGAAAAAGATGAAGTCAAACTGACCCCATAATTTTCATAGTTTAGATGAAAGAGCGTTTTATCTCAAATCATGTATCTATCCCGAAGGATGAACACAAGAATTGAGGGTGAGGCTCAATCAAATAAACTAGAGAAAGTTATGACATTCGTTTAGTCTGCGAAACCAATGTATTGGCCAACAAATTCCCCTATTTAATTGTTGACCTCACTTTTGGTTGAGGTTTAGAAACTTCTTTAGTAGCCTAGGTCTAGTCATAGGACTTTCCTATTGACTAGTCTTAGAAAACTACAAAAGGTACCCTCACCATTAGAAATTCAAAACTCTTCTCTTTACTCAACTTGAAATTCCACATATTGACCTTAACCTGTAGCATTTAGTAGGTAAGATCATTATGGGGGAAGTTCAAGAAG
>JXCR01145044.1:46760-58616 GCA_002079205.1 Phalaenopsis hybrid cultivar | reverse complement strand
TTTAAGGTTATAATTTGTCAACCTAGATTCACCAATTTACACCCATAAAATACTATCTCCCTATCTATTTGCACTAACCTATGGGCCACTTTATCACTCACAAGATTAATGTGATTCTCACTAGGAGAGGAATACATAGCCCTTTCGGGTCATTTTAGCTTCACAACTAGTTTTAATATACTGATTGATCAGATTGAATATGTAAATTAAATGTGAAGTAATGAATCATCACAAGTATGAAATAAGAGAAATATTAAAAAATTATAATCCTCAACATGTTTATTTCTTATTGTAAGGAGAGAGATAAAGAAGCTACTCAGAATTCATAAGGTTAATGCAAAAAAAGATGATTTATATTGAAATTCAACTTTAGACAATAAGATAAAGCTCAAACAAAAATAATAACTACTAATCTTAATCTTCTCCCCAAGAAATTCTTCTGAAGTTCCTTTGAAGTATTCTCTAAACTCTCCTTATAATTTCACTCCAAAAGACACACACAGCACCACCACCACGGAAAGACTCTGTCCTTCGAGACTCAAAGACTCCTCTCCTTAAAAAANTCAAACAAAAATAATAACTACTAATCTTAATCTTCTCCCCAAGAAATTCTTCTGAAGTTCCTTTGAAGTATTTAAACTCTCCTTATAATTTCACTCCAAAAGACACACACACCACCACCACCACGGAAAGACTCTCTCCTTCGAGACTCAAAGACTCCTCTCCTTAAAAACTCTCCCTTTATTAGCTTCTCTTGACTCCTTCTATAAAAACCCTCAAAATCACCAAGAGTCACTTTAGATGACCAATATTAAAAACCTTCTAAAAGCCCAATATAAATATCTGGCACCTAGATGCCTAATCTTGATGCGTGGTTCTCTTTTTTCATGTACATGTCTAACTTCTAGGCACTAGAAGCTAAAGCCTAGGTGCCAATTCACTTTGTGCTCCTATAGTCCTTTTGACCACANTCAAAATCACCAAGAGTCACTTTAGATGACCAATATTAAAAACCTTCTAAAAGCCCAATATAAATATCTGGCGCCTAGATGCCTAATCTTGACGCGTGGTTCTCTTTTTTCACGTACAGGTCTAACTTCTAGGCACTAGAAGCTAAAGCCTAGGTGCCAATTCACTTTGTGCTCTTATAGTCCTTTTGACCACATTTTTTTTTCATTTTTACTCTTTTTTCTCAAAAACTCTATCTCTTATACATGTATTAAAAAAAGTAAAATACCTTCCATTAAAGTGCAATATCATTAGAAATGAACATAAAATGTATATATATAAGTAGCACATTTTTAGGCATGCCATGTATAGATTGTTTTATGAGATATTCAAAAGCTTCCGGTGGGACTTGTAAATGGTCATTGTCAAGCATGTTGAAGCCTCCATCAGCTCATGAATGATGTCGTCAAATGTAGTAGTGGAAAGCCATTATATCCACTACAATCTGCACCTGCTTTGGAAATGGATACATAGGCATGTCACACACTATGACCCATTTTTTCTTCCAAACTTCAAATGCACTTTCATATATTCCATGTAAGGAAGAATGTCTTTTCTTAAATATTTTGCTCTTGCTCTGAGCAACACAACTGGATCTTACTTCATATCTTGATATGGCTTCATATACCACCTTTGTAAAGGATATCCAATATTTACCAAATAAAATTTATATGTCTAAAAAACAATAATTAGTAATGAACTTAAAAAAAATGTGAATATGATTCGTATATTAGAAAACCTGGTGGTGGGTGAGGGATGTTGGGTTTTCTATATCTAGTCCTGAATGCAAAAAATATGACTTTCGTGGGAACAACCTTCCCGTCCAACCATTACAAAAATCAAGCATGTGCTAAAATAAAAAATGACCATCACATTCTGTGTGAGTGGTCAACATTGTCAAATATATGTGACTTTCTCATTATTGGATACACGTGCATCCATGCATGTTCCATCAATGGCTCCAATAATGTTTTGAAGAATTTAACAAAAATATGATTACCTTGCAAATCAATTTTAATTTTGAATATAATGAGTACAAAAGATATACCTTAAAGAATGACTTGTAACAAGGGTAATTTATAATCTTGTTGGAGTTCTCTCAAATATTGAATCCCCTGGCATAATAATCTATGCTGAGAAGCTAACAAGAGCATTCAACCCCACTGTGAAATAATTTTTTATTGTTTCAAATGAATATCAAAATCACTCCCTCGATCCTCTCATTGGTTTATTCTATGATAAAATGTAGAGGGTATTTGCTAACAACTCTGTAGTTGTCATTCTCATGGACACATGAAGCCACGNGCCATGTATAGATTATTTTATGGGATATTCAAAAGCTTCCGGTGGGACTTGTAAATGGTCATTGTCAAGCATGTTGAAGCCTCCATCAGCTCATGAATGATGTCGTCAAATGTAGTAGTGGAAAGCCATTATATCCACTACAATCTGCACCTGCTTTGGAAATGGATACATAGGCATGTCACACACTATGACCCATTTTTTCTTCCAAACTTCAAATGCACTTTCATATATTCCATGTAAGGAAGAATGTCTTTTCTTAAATATTTTGCTCTTGCTCTGAGCAACACAACTGGATCTTACTTCATATCTTGATATGGCTTCATATACCACCTTTGTAAAGGATATCCAATATTTACCAAATAAAATTTAAATGTCTAAAAAACAATAATTAGTAATGAACTTAAAAAAAATGTGAATATGATTCANTACCTACTCAGCATCCAAGTCCTCTAGTCTGCCTCCAAACTCCTGCTCACTAGGGGTCCAAGCATGACTCCCATTTTCCACGACCCTATCATATTTTTGGTACAACTATTTTTCTACATCAGGGTAGTTCTATTTCATTTGAATTTCTTTGTGACTAGCACTTCATGCAACATACAGAGAAGTTTATTACATCAAACAGTTCAGGAGAATAAAGTAATGAAAAAAGGATCTTTGATGGACAAGTTGGGAAAAAAGATCTTCGATGGAGAAGTTGTTACCTTCAATTTCTTAGCTCACCAACCCTCTAATGCATCAATTGTGTGTTTGATTGGATCCCAGCCTAAGCATGTGGATCACTATTTCAATTCCTTCCATATTTTTCAGTCTTTTTTCAACTGATCCCACTTGTTCTTAAGTTGTAAACTATCAAACTCCCATCATGTCATTTATTTGAATTTATTCATAATATTCTCCCTCCCTTATTTTTTAAAATTAGTGGTGGGCCTAATTCCCAACCTTACCTCCTTAAGAAAGATATGAAAAAATATGAGTTTGGCTTCGCTATCCCACATTACTGAAGAGCTGACTTATTTAGTCTTAGCAATTGCTTTACTAGCATGGGGAAAAAAATATATTAATATTTGACACCAACCATAGAACAATTGTTAGCCACCATAACCTAAAACACACATAGACAACTACACCACACTAGAACCTCAGCAAGACCCACATCACACACATCCCCACACAACACACAAAGTAATAAAATCCCTTCCCCAAATTTTCATTCAAGCCAATTAAAAATAGAGCACCCCAAACGTTGCTATATATCAATGAAGTGCCCATAATACACATAGCTCTACAGCATACACACACCCAAAACTAAAACACATAATACCCAAACACAACACACAGCACACATAGACAACCACATCACAACACAACACACATCAAGACCCATAGTACACACAACCCCACACCACACACACACACACCCACAATCACAACACACATCACCCAACCACAACCCATAAACCACACCTCAATAAAGCACACTCTTTCATCTCATATTTTTAATTCAAAGCAATGACACACAAACCACCCAAAATTTTGTTATTTACAAAAGAAGCATCTTCTTTTTTCCATTTTTCAAATTAGCTCAAACATAAAAAAAGGTATAGTATTGAATAGAGACAATTGCAAACAAGTCACGAAAAAGAATGTTATGAAAAAATCAAGCACTCTTCTGCATCCATTTTTCAAATTGTCACTCAAATATCAAAGGAATTGATAAAGCACACTCTTTCATCTCATATTTTTAATTCAAAGCAATGACACACAAACAACCTAAAACTTTGTTATTTACAAAAGAAGCATCTTCTTTCTTCCATTTTTCAATTTAGCTCAAACATAAATAAAGGTATAGTATTGAATAGAGACAATTGCAAACAAGTCACGAAAAAGAATGTTATGAAAAAGTCAAGCTCTCTTCTACATACATTTTTCAAATTGTCACTCAAATATCAAAGGAATTGATAAAATCCTATCCCATATTCTTTATTTGAGGCTTATAGGGCACCAGAAAAGTTTTTATCTACAAGTGAGTGCTCTCTTTAATCTATTTTTTATATTCCAAATCAAGCACACACTTTCATCCATTCTCCAAATTCCATAAAGAAATTGAGAAAAGTGTATAAAGAGATACATTCCATTTAGAAATTTCATTAAAAAACCATTTCATTTAAAAATTACTAGAAATTATATATAGAAGAGTATTCAATCAAAAATTACTTACAAAGCACAACAACTAGAGATCAGAGGGAGGAGAATGAGGTCAAAGAAATTGCTAAGCATGAGATAGGAGTGAACAAGGGAGAGAGGTGCAAGAGGCAGGCACCTAGGGTAGAAATTGGGCAAAGGAACATGATCGAGAGGGGTAGGGTTGAGAGGAGCGGCTGGGTAATAGTCGTGCAATGGAATGTGGGTTGCATTGTCATGCCCACAACTATGTTTAATAGAAATATCGATTGGATTACTACAATAAGAAGCACCAATGCAGCAACCAAATGAGCAAGCTAGATTTTCAAAATGCAACACACTAAATAAGCTACCCATTTACTATACCAATTGAGACAGTTGAGTCCTTAGATTCAAGGGGACAAGGTGTCAAATTATGGAAAAACTAAAATTTTCCTTTATTATTTTAGCACACGGAATTCAACCAAATTTATAGAAACATCAAATTGGGTCATTATTGATCATCCTATTAAACACGTGTTCATTCTAGTAGAATGCTTCAGTTGGATCCTCAAATATTCATAGTGTTCAGTTGGTTTAATATTACCTATAAACCCAACTCAACAATCAAAGCACAAGTAGTGGTAGATTTTTTTATGGAATTTCTTGAATAATGTGAATTGAGCAAAGGAACTACTACCGATAACTAAACCTAAATGTTGTGCATCATTGATGCTTCCAACAAGACTAAAGTGGATCCTAAGCTTACTTTAAGCATTCCAGCTGTAGAACACCTTTATCACTCGATAGCTTTCGAGTTTGAGGTGACAAACAACCAGGCAAAGTATGAGGGCTTGATCATTGGCTTGCGTCTAGCATATGAGTGTCAGGTATTTTATAATGAAGTTATATTCATGAATTAGTAGATGGAGAATATGTGGCTAGAGATGAGATGATGACCAAAAACCAAAAAAAATTAAAAATGGAGAAACGGAAGCTTGCTAACTTCAGTATTGAACATGTTGGATGAGAGGATAATGAGGTGTTCAACCTCTTATCTAGATGCATTTGTTTTAAAAAGGGAAAGCAATAAAAGTTGATAAAGCCAACAATTGAATAACTCACAAACTGATGAATGTGGAGGAGAAAGAGATAAAAATATGTATGGATCCATACATCCATTAATTTGAAACCTAGGATATTGTTGAAGAAATAATTGATCTACGGAGGTTAAAATGCTAAGTTGCTTAATATCTGATTATCGAGGAAAAAATCTTCCATAAATTAATCAGTTCTCTATANAACCTAGGATATTGTTGAAGAAATAATTGATCTACGGAGGTTAAAATGCTAAGTTGCTTAATATCTGATTATTGAGGAAAAAATCTTCCAGAAATTAATCAGTTCTCTATGTCTAAGGTGAACATGGGAAATCAAAAAAGAATAAATCCCCAAAGCGATATACACTCAAGAGTGTGGGAGATATGTCGGCGCTATTTCGGGGGTTTGTGGGGAGTTGCCCGTAAGAAGCTGACGCCGCCGGAATTGAAATCCCGTTGCTCGCTTCGGAAGGACGTTGAAGTGTGAAATCAAACTGACCCCATATTTTTCATAGTTAAAATGAAAGCACACTGCACCTCAAATCCTGTATATATCCCGAAAGATAAACACAAGACTTGAGGGTGAAGCTCGATGAAATAAACTAAAGAAAGTATGACATCTGTTTGGTCTGCGAAACCTTTGTATTTGCCGACAAGTTCCCCTATTGAATATAAAAGATTAAATAGGGTTTATTTTAAGCTGGTTCAGACATGCTTCCTATAAGGGCAAGCCTCTATAGTTAATTACATCTTAAATGACCAAAGTCACTTAAGAAGACTCTCGATAAAAATCGTGAAATATTATCTTCAAGGAATTTCAAAGGGTGTGACTCTTCAATGAGATCGGACGTAGAGGTGTAAAAGGTGATTGGTTTAAATTTGGAACTTTTTTTTTGTAGAATCCAAAGGAGAAAGAACAAGGGGATGTCATGGATCCAGAGGCAAACCACGGTGAATTCCCAAGCTATCCTAATGTTTGGTTTGAATTTAGAGGAGAAAAATTTAAGTGTTTCATCCTGCCAATTTTTTTAGTTAGAGCATACATTCGTGTGAAACGATCACATAAATAGCCTGAATGATGTGAGGATTTAGGTCGTGACAAACAACAACCTCAGAATCCTAACATGAGTTAGGGCTTATATTGTATCGCAGGGTTATACAAAAGCCTAAAGATGATGTGAGGATTTATGTTGCATAAGCAAGCAACCTCGAAGTCCTATGTCTTTGTTATTTAATTCTAAGGAAGGAAGATTGGTTTAGCTGGGGAAGACAGGTTTCGCTGTTGAAGATTGTCGTGCTGCCCACCATGCTAGTTCCAAGTCCCTCACTATGACGGGTTTGAGTTTTCTAGTGTGTCAAGTTAGAATGGCAAATTAGGTGGCCCTATGGTTGAAGCTCTTTAAGTATGAGGGCATATTAAAGTTGATTAGAGCGACACCGGTTAGGATCCTACGGTTCCCTCGTTCAGGCATATATCAAATCAGGTGGTCCTATGGTTGAAGTTCTTTAAATTTTATGAGGACATATTAAAGTTAATAGAGCGACACCGGTTAGGATCCTACGGTTCCCTCGTTCCGGCACCACTATTTTCTATTAGATCCACTTAGTTAAAATGAACTTACTAAACTAAATTTAATGAGTTCCATAATTTTATTTAGACCATGGGAAACCTCGTTAGCAACCGTAAGTTACCTTCTCCGAGGGATTCCCAATTATCTGATAGAGATGTCTTAATTTAGTTGAAGTTGTACTTTTATGGGATGTTTGTGATTAAACTTTGAGTTGTTTTATATTTTGAATGTTGTGGCGGTGGATTTTATCTTGGTTGATTTTAGTTTTGGTTTTGGGCTTTGGTTTTGGTTAACATGCAAGTTTATGTCGTTTTTCATACATGTAGGTAAATGCAAGTATAAAAAAGAAATAACGTAAGCATAAAGAGAAGCATGTAAGGAAAAGGCACAAGAAAGACGGTACTATAAACTGTAAAATCGTAACTGGTGAGTCTTCTCGTTCCACCACCTGAAACTTAAAAATGCATGTGAGGGCATTTATGAAAAGCAGGAAAAGTAAAGCTCTGGTGGTTTTCCTAACTCTATGTTGTATTTTGGTGAGTCCTTAAAAGTTTAATTAGGGATAATTTCTTTTTTTCCTAACTCTATGTTGTATTTTGGTGAGACCTTAAAAGTTTAATTAAGGATAATTTTTTTGAGTCAAAGTATATTAACTCTGAGGTATCCAACAAGTTAGGAGGAGAAAGCAGGTCCATGCCTCCCTCTCACCAACTGGAGAAAAGCCTCCAGTCCATTTAAACTTATTAAATTGCTTTATGTTTCATCCTTTGAATACTTCTAATGTTCAATGAACATTGATATCTTCATTATCCCTAAGAAAGGGGTAATTATCATTTATCATTTAATTTGAAAATTATGTAAGTGAATTTCCTTAAGCAGGTCAATGCCTANGGTGTGACTCTTCAATGAGATCGGACGTAGAGGTGTAAAAGGTGATTGGTTTAAATTTGGAACTTTTTTTTTTGTAGAATCCAAAGGAGAAAGAACAAGGGGATGTCATGGATCCAGAGGCAAACCACGGTGAATTCCCAAGCTATCCTAATGTTTGGTTTGAATTTAGAGGAGAAAAATTTAAGTGTTTCATCCTGCCAATTTTTTTAGTTAGGGCATACATTCGTGTGAAATGATCACATAAATAGCCTGAATGATGTGAGGATTTAGGTCATGACAAACAACAACCTCGGAATCCTAACATGAGTTAGGGCTTATATTGTATCACAGGGTTATACAAAAGCCTAAAGATGATGTGAGGATTTATGTTGCATAAGCAAGCAACCTCGAAGTCCTATGTCTTTGTTGTTTAATTCTAAGGAAGGAAGATTGGTTTAGCTGGGGAAGACAGGTTTCACTGTTGAAGATTGTCGTGCTGCCCACCATGCTAGTTCCAAGTCCCTCACCACGACGAGTTTGAGTTTTCTAGTGTGTCAAGTTAGAATGGCAAATCAGGTGGCCCTATGATTGAAGCTCTTTAAGTATGAGGGCATATTAAAGTTGATTAGAGCGACACCGGTTAGGATCCTACGGTTCCCTCGTTCAGGCATATATCAAATCAGGTGGTCCTATGGTTGAAGTTCTTTAAATTTTATGAGGACATATTAAAGTTAATAGAGCGACACCGGTTAGGATCCTACGGTTCCCTCGTTCCGGCACCACTATTTTCTATTAGATCCACTTATTTAAAATGAACTTACTAAACTCAATTTAATGAGTTCCATAATTTTTATTTAGACCATGGGAAACCTTGTTAGCAACCGTAAGTTACCTTCTCCGAGGGATTCCCAATTATCTGATAGAGATGTCTTAATTTAGTTGAAGTTGTACTTTTGTGTGATGTTTGTGATTAAACTTTGAGTTGTTTTATATTTTGAATGTTGTGGCGGTGGATTTTATCTTGGTTGATTTTAGTTTTGGTTTTGGGCTTTGGTTTTGGTTAACATGCAAGTTTATGTCATTTTTCATACATGTAGGTAAATGCAAGTATAAAAAAGAAATAACATAAGCATAAAGAGAAGCATGTAAGGAAAAGGCACAAGAAAGACGGTAATATAAACTGTAAAATCGTAACTGCTGAGTCTTCTCGTTCCACCACCTGAAACTTAAAAATGCATGTGAGGGCATTTATGAAAAGCAGGAAAAGTAAAGCTCTGGTGGTTTTCCTAAATCTATGTTGTATTTTGGTGAGTCCTTAAAAGTTTAATTAGGGATAATTTCTTTCTTTCCTAACTCTATGTTGTATTTTGGTGAGACCTTAAAAGTTTAATTAAGGATAATTTTTTTGAGTCAAAGTATATTAACTCTGAGGTATCCAACAAGTTAGGAGGAGAAAGCAGGTCCATGCCTCCCTCTCACCAACTGGAGAAAAGCCTCTAGTCCATTTAAACTTATTAAGTTGCTTTATGTTTCATCCTTTGAATACACTAATGCTCAGTGAACATTGATGTCTTAATTATCCCTAAGAAAGGGGTAATTATCATTTATCATTTAATTTGACTATTATGTAAGTGAATTTCCTTAAAGGGCAAGTTGGTGTAACCGGAACACTTAGCCAATTTTTTTTAATTAGGCTTAGTGGTGTTTCAAGGTTGTATGATTATGTTATATTTATTTCTCTAATCCTCATTTAGTCAATTTTGATTTGGCCTAAGCCACCACTAAGCCCCTAAGACCTAGGTAAGTGTCTTCATTAGTTTTGAAAAGGTTAAGCTTTAAGTGGTCATGATTCATAATTTGAATTTTTATTTTAAAATTAATATAAGGTATTAAATTGATTAATTATTGGCTTCAAAGTAATACCCTTCCAGGTCATTTAATTTTAATAAACTTCCAAATTTTAATAATTTAGAAATTTATTAACTTAATTAAGAAGGTGAGATTGGTTTCTACCAATTAACCCCTATGTTCCAAACATCAAATAAATTGATTAAGATCAGAGGTTGCCCATTTCCCTCCTTGACTTAAGCCTAACTGTTAATTAAGGCTAAATTTTTAAAATTACACATTTGCTTCAAAGGCTCTAGCAGTTCATAATTTGTGAAATTCAATTCAAACATGAAATTTTTATCCTACCTCATTCATGGGTCAATTAAGACATCAGAGGAGAAAATGTGATTTCTCAAATTTTTATCCTACCTCATTCATGGGTCAATTAAGACATCAAAGGAGAAAATGTGATTTTTCAGAATTTAATTTATTTTATATAATTATTTTCTTGCAAAAATAGGATTTTTCAAAGAAAATTCCTAATTGACCAAGATAAACTTTGATCCTTTGAAATTTTTACTGGAGATAGACATAGACCACAGAAACCTTTGGACCAAATTTCATGATTTTTTGAATTCTTTGTGATTTAACAGAATTATTTTAAGTTCCAGATTATTTAATAAAAATAAAACATTTTAAATGATGAAAATTAAGTTTGGTGTCTTTGAAAAATCTCTCTAGTGTTAGATAACCCAGAGGAGCAAATTTCATATTTTTTTACTTTTATTNAATTAAGTTTGGTGTCTTTGAAAAATCTCTCTAGTGTTAGATAACCCAGAGGAGCAAATTTCATATTTTTTTTTTCATTTTTTTTTTATTTATTGGAATTATTTTGGTGAAAACTCATTTTTAGCCTTTAAAAAATTATTTTAAGCTTCAAAATACCATATCTTTATTTAGAAAATCAGGAAAAATATTCTAATTTTTCATAAGAGATTAGGAAGCAATTTAGAACATTTTCATGAATTTTATTATTTTTGTGATTTTTAGGGATTTTTAATTATTTAAATATTTAAAATAGGTTAAAAATCAATTTTTAATTCTAAATATTATTTTATTTTTATAAAATATCCCTGATCACAGAGAACTCAAAAAATAAGTTTCATAATTTTTTGAGTTGTATTTTGATTTTTAAAAATCATTTAGGTGTCAAAAGTGGTATTTATCTTTAAAAATCAACTCAAGTTATCAAATGAACTCAAAATATTTTCAAATTTTTATAGTGAGTTCTCTGGATCATAAACCACAGTGGAGACTGAAAATAAATTCAATTAAATTTTTATATTTTCCAAAATTAAGTATTGTATTGATTTAGTGTTTGTAAAATTTAAGTGCATTTTAAATGACTTGACCCATGGAATTATTTCTAAAGTTTTTCTAGTCATGGTGGACCTTCCAAAATTTTCTTAGAATTTTCTAATCAATATGCTAATTTCCATGAGTATTTTAAGGAAATAATTTGTAAGAACTTGAAAAATATGGATCTCTGTATAGGAACCTCCTCTGACTTTGGAAAAATCAGAGGATGTTTCCCTTGTCAAAGGCTACAACATGCCAAAATTTCAAGCCAAGGTGATGTATCAATATGCATGGAGAATCAAATGATCCCAGATAGTGTTTAATTGATTAAAAATACTTTCTGCAACAAATGGACTTGAAGTTTATTCCACATTATTCTCCTCTGTTCACTGAGCAGGAAGATATTTTTATTTTGTTTTTTTTATTTTTTTTACATAAAGTTATGGATTTTTGAAGTTTAGGGAGTTTAAATAAATAGAAATAAGCCCTATTTTTCTATTTAAACCACGCGTGCTGACTAGATCCTAGGCAGCTCAGAAGGCATGCGTGGTGCACTCTGGTTGGACGCCGTCGTCCATGTAGCTGCTAACTCGGCCCACGGTTTATGTTCTGAAGCGCTGTCCAACTCGATCTCCTTTGTCCATTTGAT
The DNA here is from genome assembly GCA_002079205.1 of Phalaenopsis hybrid cultivar. Classification (NCBI taxonomy): domain Eukaryota; kingdom Viridiplantae; phylum Streptophyta; class Magnoliopsida; order Asparagales; family Orchidaceae; genus Phalaenopsis; species Phalaenopsis hybrid cultivar. The sequence goes on along the minus strand of JXCR01145044.1, from coordinate 46,761 downwards.
A
>JXCR01145043.1:126487-168494 GCA_002079205.1 Phalaenopsis hybrid cultivar | reverse complement strand
AAGAAAAATGATTATAGATTAAATGTCTCAGAAAATAAAGGAGTCAAAGATTAACGGTAGATAAACAAAACATTTATTGAAATTCCCATAGTAATAAATAATTCATAATATAATAGTTAAAATAGAAGAATTAGTAAAAGTAGAGCATCAACTATAGAACAAAAGAGTCAATGGAATAAGTAGGGGAGGCGAGACTAACAAAGACCCCTAAAAAGTCACAAACTAAAATCCAAAAGAATTTATTCAAGTAAATATAAACTTTAAATAAAATTTAAAACACCAAAGTAATAAAATAAAAATTGAAAGGTAAATTTCTTAAAGTTTTTATATCAACATAATTGTTGTAACACATACATTTTTATATACGATGAGTATAGGCATTAAGATTCACATAAACATGGATGATGTATAATAATTAATGTCATACTACTTTTAGCAACCTTGTTAGGTCCTGGCTTATATCATCTTTATTTGTTTTCATGTAACATCCTTAGCTGTCCTTACTTCATATGTCAAGGGTGGTAGGGACAAGTGCCATCATAAGATATATTTAGTACAATGAATGATTAATTATTTTTTCATATCTTTAAGGATCACCAGCATATAATTATCATGATCATGTGACAGAAATTATGATTCTTTGCATAGCCTCTTCCCACTCCTAGTTTGTGTGCCCTACTCTCTTCTTCTCACCTCATATTCTTTCCTCTTCTTTTTCTCCATTCAAAGCTTCACATTCGATCAAATTTTTAATGTCTTACCAATTTCAACAACAAAAAGTTTGCAAATTTACAAAATAGGTGCAGTCAAGGTAAATTCAATAGCTAATATCCAGGTCAATCGCAAAATGGATTGTGTAGATTATCAAAGCAAAAAAAAATTGTGACCCTTTATTTTTAGCCAACTGTACATTTTTACAATCCGCAGTACAAGGGCCAAAATTTGACATCCAAAAGATCAACATATACAATAAAATGAAAGCAAAGCCAGAGGAAATTTAGCTTAATGAAGCCAAATAAAAGTGCTCCACATAACAGGTTTTCATACAAATTGTGTATGTTTTGAACCAATTACCCCGCTTATTTATTGGAATTAACTCACCTCTCTCCTCTTTGTCATCAATAAAAAAATTCAAAATGAACAACTAGTTGGAAATTACGGAGTTTCCATCTTTTTAATTGCAGGTCCTTCCAACTTGTAATTAATGAAACTACTGTCCTTTAAATTAGAAAATTAATCCAACACGCAAATGCAAACTGTTCTGGTAGGGAGCCCATTTACAAATCAAATCATCTGGAAATGTTCTGATTAAAATCACTGTCCATTTGTAGTTTATAAAACTTACCTTCAAGTACTCCATCCACATATGTATCAATGGTTTTCAGTTAGTGATTGTGTAATTAATGAAACCTCGCCTAAATTTCATCTGTCTTCTAGTTTGATGACCTTTAGGAACATAGCTTTACACAATAATAGCGAACAATAATGGCCAGAAATTTTATGAGGCATTGATTGCTTCTCCCTGGGGTTTCCACCAAAGCCAAGTAACAAAAAATTTGTCTGAATAAAATCAAAATGTTGAGATTTCTGAAAAATACCATGATTATCAGAAATCAGCAATATATGCAACGAATTCATGGTAAAATAGCTGTCATCGGACAACTAGAATATGTGCATCTCTAACTGGATGTTCACTAAGTTTCCACTTTCATCTATGTCTCACTAATAATAAAACAGATCCTAATATATAAGAACAAAGATTCCAAAAACAAGCTACATCAGAATATCCAGGAACATAATCGATGGTTCCAGTATAAAAAATCAGCACAAAACTGCACAAAAGCAAAATAATTCGAATAAAATCAATACCTTTCGAGGAAACACGCCCGCCAAATCTCTTCCGGCTTCTGACCGAGTATCTAACGAGCTGTGCTCGACCTTCCCTTCCAAAGCCGGAAGAGCATAATTTCCAAGACAGTTCAAAGAACGAAGAAAAGTGCGAGGGTGATGCGGTCCATCATAATTCGATAAGATTTCACCCGCCGGCTTGAATCCTGGTCTGCGGAAGGGTACAAAACCGGATCTCGTCGCTGCAATAGAGGCGGGAGATGATGAGACCGAAACAAGGAAGCGAGGCTTTGATATTGAAGCCCAGGAGGAAATGGAGGAAGAGGAGATAAGCCTCTCCATTGGGGTTTAGGGAGAGGAAAGAGGGTGAGCTAAGGGGGTATTGAGGTCTGAAAAAGGTCCACCTTCTAACTGAGAGACGAGAGATCTACTTCACTGATTCCAGCGAACGGAGCGCCGTGCAGAGACCGTTATAGCGGATTTAAGTACCAAACGCGATCAGTCCACCAAGTGCGACCTTTTGATGGTATGTTGACTTAAAATTTTCTCAGGGTAAGTATACTTCTGCGTTATTTTAATCATTAATTTTTAATCTAATTCTCATTGATATTTAATTTCTTCTCAAAATGAAGTCATTAACAAATTTAGGTGCATGCCACCCAATATCTAAATATTTATATATCTAATATCTAAACCTCAATTTTTAATTATATGACTTTATATTGAAATGTGTTAGCACAAATGTAAAGATATCTCATAGATGGCAAAAGAGACGAAGTGGCCTCGCAGGTTCTACAAGGACCACTCATTCAACCAGCTAGTCCCACACACCAGAATGGTGGTGTGTCTGAGATGGATAATGGGTAGATCGCATCTGAAAAATCCATCTAACTAGATCAGCTCGAACAAACGTGTCACCTTCCAACTCAAATAACTTGAGAAAGTGAAACAGATCCTCTAGTTCCAAGGCGGTTGATATGTACCTTCAACAAATAGCTACCCCGCCTAACAGCTGCTCGGTCGTACAACCACCCTGTTTTACCACCGCCCGGCCTAACAACCGCCCAGTTACACCCACGGGTCTTGTAGGTTAATGTTCATGTACGGACTAGAATACTGCTGTCGTAGCTACGTACTTTAGAGGTACAATGTATAAATGTACAAAGACCATTCCTTTAAATATGGGGTCAATTTCTTGAATAAAGGTTACGTAAATTTTTTGTTCATTAGTGTGTTATTGCTCCCTCTCTCTCATCCTTCAACGCTCTAAATTTAAGCAGACCTTCCTGACATACTTGGATTCAACATCATAAAAGGTGTGTTGAGCGTGGAGCCATGTAGAAGACAAGAAGAGGAGCACAGCGATCACAAAGAGAATGGAGCAATCAAAGAGCAATGACCAACATGGATCCTCCGTGAGATGACATCAAGGAACACATGCAGAGAAGAAGGCAGGGGACGAGAACCCAAATTATAGAAAAGGTTTCAAACCCAGATAGTGCAGGATTCATCCGGGCCTATCTGAAAGAATGTCGTACATGTCATCGAGATAGCCCAACTATCCTCAGAGGACCCGACAAAGCTCCCAGGAGTGGATCAACACAAGCGAGTTGTGCAACCTCGCATCCATGCAGAGGAAAAGGAGGCTATCCCCCCCCCCCCAATAATCACGTTCACAGACGATGNGAGGAAAAGGAGGCTATCCTCCCCCCCCCCAATAATCACGTTCACAGACGATGCTCTTCCTGAATAGGGAAACCCGTACAATGAGGCTACAGTCGTCATGGGGATAATTACTAATTTTCAAGTTATGAGTATCATCATTTACACTGGCAGCTCTGTGAAAATTTTGTTCACGTCATTGTTCGACTTAGTCATTGAGTTGACTGGTTAGTAGGCCCACTTTTTGGTTTTTAGGTGAAAGAATATATGTCATTGGTGGTCACCACGGGCAAGCAAGAGAAGCAGTACACAGAGATAGAAGATTTCATGATCGTGGATTCACCTCCGACCTATAAAACCATTTTAGGTTGCTTGCTACTAAATCACTTCAGAGTCATGGTGTCAACCTGCCACCTTGTAGTCAAGTTTCTGGATGACGGCGAAATAATCACTGTCACGAGAGATCTGGAGTTGTCCTGAGTCTGTTACCTCCGGTTAGTCGGAAGAGTGGAATCGGAGCCGCTCAACTTAAGGAATCAAAAGGAAGGCAGCCTCGAGACCAGTGAGGCCACCTAGGAGATCCCAGATTGCGAGGACGAACCTAATAAATGCTGGACATTAGGAGCTTCTAATTCAAATGCTTCAAACTACCACGATGTATTCGTCTGGTCTGTCATAAAGATGTCTGGCATGTCAGCCAATGTTGCCTGCCACGGATTGAAAGTGAACCCCACAGTTCGACAGATTAAGCTAAAGGCAAGGAACTCAGTGATCGCGTTGTTTGGGTCTATCTTAAAGGAGGTATTGAAGCTGTAAAAGGCATGGTAGATCTGAGAGGTCTATTACCACATCTGGCTTTCAAATTTCATCATGGTCCAGAAGGCCGATGGAAAGTGGAGAATGTGCATCTACGTCACCATTTTAAAAGCTGCCTTCACGAAGGACTACTACCATCTTTTGAGGACTGACATCTTGGTGAATATAGTCATAGGATACTCAGTTATGAGCATTCTGTATGTTTTCTCTAGCTATCATTTAATCAGGATGTACCCAATGAACATTGAAAAAAATTTCTACCAGCTTTTGAGGGAGTGTTTTGTTATGATATAATATCCTTCGGGCTTAAGAACTTTGGTGTCACGTACCTATATTTAATGGATGTAATTCTTAAGAATCGAAAATGAACGAATATTGAAGTCTATGTTGACGATGTCCTTGTTAAAAGAAACTTTCCAAACTTTAAGAAAACTTAATAGAAAGTTGAACCCCCTAAAATGCACATTCAGAGCCTCAACCAGCAAGTTCATAGGTTACTTACTAACCCCTGAAAGCTAAAAGAAAACCTCAACAAGATCCAAGCACATATTGATATGTCACCCCACGAAGTATCCAAGAGGGTCAAAAAGTTAGCTGGCCGGATTGCAGCTCTAAGTCAATTCATCTTGAGTTCAAGTAACAAATGCACCATATTCTTCAAAACTCTTAGAAAAGCTGAAAGTTTCCAGTAAACAAAAGAGTGCGAGCAAGCTTTCAAGGGACTTCAGGATGCTTTAGTTACACCACCACTCCTTCAAAGCTTGGATATGGACAAAGAGCTCTTTTTTACTTGGGGGTAGAAGCTGAGGCGATTAGTTTCTTGTTGGTCGGAGAAAAGTCGGGAAAGTAATTCCTGATCTAATGCACTAGTTGTACTCTTTAGGATTGAAGGTCAATTATCTGATTACGGAGAAATTAACCTTTCTCTGCTCTAATTGTGTTGACTTGTATGTTGTGGCACTACTTCTAGGAGCAGTGATCCTGATATTCTTTTTTATATGTAGAATTTAAGAAGTTGACACCACTACTTGAAGATTTTAATCCCCGGTAATAACACCAAAAACTTGATCCAAAGCAAAGTAAGATTTCAATTATATTTCTAGGGATTCTATGCAAGTATACTGACCGCAACTTTATATATGCTTAAAAATATAAGATAAATATGGACGTAATAAATATTTAGTAATTATAAAGTCACACTTATCAATGCAAGTATATGTATCACTCAAATAATATAGAGCTCTAATGGAGTCCTAGATATCGATCCCATAGGGAGTAGTTTAATCGCAACAACGAAGTTTAATTTGCTTATCTGTCACTAATAGGCAATTGAAATAAATATGCAAATTTAATAACTATTAAATAACTAATGATACTAATGAAGGTTTAAATGTGATATTCAATATATAAGGAAGCAAATAAATTATAGTGAATGGATAAAATGAATTAGTTCAAATTATATTGTGTCAAATAGGAGCATACTTATTATTTACCCATTGGTCCAGGCATAAAGAACATTGATTAATCCTACGCTTGTTTACTGAATCTGCGACTAGGCTGGGAGGATATCGGCTCTCACTTTGGAGCTCCCACGTTCCCCTCACCTGAGGGCTAACATCTACACTTTAGCACCCAAATGATAGGCAAATTGGGGATTTTAGTCTATCACTCTAAAATCTCCAATTCTACGCCCGATAATATTATTTTCTTATTTATTTGCACCCAACTTCCAAGGTAATCTCCAATTCTACGCCCGATAATATTATTTTCCTATTTATTTGCACCCAACTTCCAAGGTTTCCAAATCTATGCCCGATAATATTATTTCCCTATTTATTTGCACCCAACTTCCAAGGGCTTAACCTCCCTAAATCTTGGATGTAATCTTCACTTTAGTTGTAAAACTCAACATATTTTAACAAATTACTCCCTGAATCTTGGATGTAATCTTCACTTTAGTTGTAAAACTCAACATATTTTAACAAATTTATCCCTGAATCTTGGATGTAATATTCACTTTAGTTGTAAAACTCAACATATTTTAACAAATCAAATATCTCCAATTCTACTCCCGATAATTTTATTTCCTTATTTATTTGCACCCAACTTCCAAGGGCTTTGACCTCCAAAATCTCCAATTCTATGCCCGATAATTTCATTTCCCTATTTATTTGCACCCAATTTCTAAGGGCTTTGACCTCCCATGCCCGATAATATTATTTCCCTATTTATTTGCACCCAACTTCCAAGGGCTTTGACCTCCCCAAATCTCCAATTCTATGCCCGATAATTTCATTTCCCTATTTATTTGCACCCAATTTCTAAGGGCTTTGACCTCCCAAATCTTGAGATGTAATCTTCACTTTAGTTGTAAAACTCAACATATTTTAACAGATCAATTGACCAGATTGTGTAATCTTCACTTTAGTTGTAAAACTCAACATATTTTAACAAATTAATTGGCCAGATTGGTAATCTTCACTTTAGTTGTAAAACTCAACATATTTTAACAAATCAATTGGCCAGATTGAAAATAAATTAAGATCGAAATCAATTGGCCAGATTGAAAGAACTTCCAAGGGCTTTGACCGCCTTGAATCTTGGATGTAATCTTCACTTTAGTTGTAAAACTCAACATAACTTAACAAATTAATTGCCCAGATTGAAAGTAAATTAAGATCGAAGTGAAAAGATCATCACAATTTCTTACCTCTCTGAATCTTGGATGTAATCTTCACTTTAGTTGTAAAACTCAACATATTTCAACAAAACCTGAATCTTGGATGTAATCTTCACTTTAATTGTAAAAGTCAACATATTTTAACAAATCAATTACTGAATCTTGGATGTAATCTTCACTTTAGTTGTAAAACTCAACATATTTTAAGAATTCAATTACCTCCCTGAATCTTGGATGTAATCTTCAATTTAATTGTAAAATTCAACATATTTTAACAAATTAATTGGGTGAATCTTGGATGTAATCTTTTTTAAAACTCAACATATTTTAACAAATCAATTGGCTAGATTGAATTTCCCTATTTATTTGCACCCAACTTCCAAGGGCTTTGACCTCCCAGATTCTTGAGATGTAATCTTCACTTTAGTTGTAAAACTCAACATATTTTAACAGATCAATTGACCAGATTGGTAAACTTCACTTTAGTTGTAAAACTCAACATATTTTAACAAATCAATTGGCTATATTGAAAGTAAATTAAGATCAAAGTGAAAAGATCATCACAATTTCTTAAACATTTTCATGGCTGACTGATTCAAATCACCATTTCATAAATCTTGAGACAAGGAGAAAGACAGAGAAAACAACTCATATCTTATGAGGGAAAACACAACAAAACTCAGAATTCATTTATAAAATCAAAGTCATACAAACTACAACAAGTAAATAACTTATCTCTAATTTCTCCCCAATAACACTCCTCAAAGTTCCTCTGAATCTCTTCCTTTATTTACAGCACACAGAATTCCTCTTTGAAGCAGCAAGGAGAAAGAAATCTCTCACTTTCCCTCCACTCTTACAATCTCTCGAAGAATTCCTCACAATTTAGACTCTCTACACTTGTTTCACACTTCAATTTTGAGTCTTCCTCCTTTCCAGGCTCTCCAATTTTTAGCCAAAATAGTCTTTTAAGTTGTGGATGAGCTTTCCCAAGAGTTTCATAAGCATCCGTTAAAAATTTGGCCTTATCTAAAGCCTGATTAGGCATAACCGCCGACCTTGTCGTCGTCGGCCTCAAGGGCATCTTCAGCGGACCTTCTTGATGAATTAATTATAAAGACTCGGGAAAATCTCATCGTTGGCAGGGTCGATGGCGCCGTCGGCGGGGTCGATGGCGTTGTCGGTGCCCTACTTCAATTCTGCACATTTTGGTCATTTTCGCTCCAAATTTGCTCCTTTTTGCATATTTTTGCTCCAATGACCCTAATTCATCATTCCTGTAACAAAACACCAAAAACACATTTCTTTAAAGTGTGATATCATCAAAAACAGTATAAAATAGGTATAAAAATCTCAACATATTTTTCTTTGGTCATATACATATCGTTATCAAGTAATATAGAGCTTTCTGATTAAGCCCTGAATATCGATCCCTTGGAGATCGAGGTTAATCACAGCGGCTTTCAAGAGAATTTCTAGTCTATAATAACAAGCTTTAGCTTGGAAGGTCGATAAAAGTTTGATTTTAATTATATCCTACAACTATCATCACAATACTATTTCTACTCTTAAACTAAAATACTTAGTGAAAATCAGAAAGTGGGGTTTAATATATTAAAAACACTCTTCCTCGTGTAATGAAATTTGTGACATGTGTAAAAGTAAAACAAGTAGTGAGAGAGATTATGACAAATAGGAGCAATTATATTCTTACCTTTACTTGAGATGCTATAAAGAACATTCGTTAATCTAAAGTTTGAATAATTTTGAAGACGGGCTAGGCAAGGAAGATACTAGCTCTCACTCTAGAGTTTCCTCTTATCCATCCACCTGGAGGCTAACATCTCGCATCAAAACCTAAAACAATAGACCAAATTAGGGGGCTTTAGCCTGTCACTCTAAAGTCCTCTTATTTTACACCCACTAAAGATTATTTTCCTATTTGTTTGCACTCAAACATATGTACTAATTTCTCATCCATATAATCTCATGTGATTCTATCAAAGTTAATTGAGACAATATCATCCCGGATCTTACATGTTCTCACAACAGATTTTAACATGCAAGTTGATTAAGTTTACATGTAAATGAATAACAAAGTAAAATCATCATAATATATTCTCACTCTACTCAATTTTATATCCTACACATGCATACTAACTCATTACAAGAAGGAAGGGTAAAGAAAATTACTCACTACCGTGGAGAAACAACAAGAACTTTTCATTGAACAAGAATTTGAAAACATACAAAAAAGTACTAACTTCAAATCAAAATACAATAAAAATAATTATCTCTTATAGAAATCAAACTCTCCTTGTATAGCAAAAGCAATCTCCTTACAATCCTCTCCAAGAACAAAGTGAAAAGAAAAAAAGAAATCTCTCACTCTCTCTCTTTCTCTCTCACCTTGCCGCCCCACTTGGGGCTCAGCCGAAGCCCTCATCTTCTTCTCCAAGCCTTCTTCTCTTATTCTAATTAATTCAAGAGTTAAAGATATATTTTAAAAACATTTCCAAGCATTTTTTTTATAAATTTCCAAGAGATGCTTAAGTGTCTCTTCAAAACTGTCCATATTCATTGAATCTTCCAAATGGTGCCTGAAGTGCCTCTTCAAAACTCCATATAACTGCCCAAAATTCTTCTATAAAGTCCATTTTCTCATTTACTATGAATTCTCTAATAGATGCATGAAGCAACGCTTCAAAAATCGTCCAAATCCAATGTATATTGACGAAGTTATGCTAAAAACCGTCTCAGGTGCCTAAGCACCAATTCTGGGGCGCTTAGGTGCCCCCCCCCCTCTCTGTCTGGTAGTGCCTAAGAGCCATTTTTGGTGCTTAAGCGCTAGGCACAGGCACTTAAGTGTCCGGTTTAGGTCCCCTTGGCTCCGGTGTGCCCCGATTCGACTCGATTTGCTCCGGTTTACTCTGTTTTGGTCCATTTTTGTTCTTTTTGCTCCAATCACTCCAAATTCTTCAATTTGATGTACCTACAACCAAAATCACAAGAGAACATACATTTAAAGTGCAATATCATAAAATAAAATATGAAAATAGTACATTTTTAGGCGTTTCAAGCAACTGATACAACTAAAATATATAGTCTTTATGTACACATTTTTATACATATTTTTTAGATATTAGGCTTTAATAGAAGGTATTTATGTGTTTTTCTTTCAGGTACAATCGAATGAATGAAAAATGGTGAAAGGAGTGAAAAAGTATCAAATTTGAGCAAAAATGAAGAAGGTGTGCAAAAGAACTGTGGCGTCTAAGTGTCTAGAACTGGTGCTTACATGCCAGTAAAACCGAGAAGGTCGTGTTTAAGAGTTCAGTACCTCACGCTTAAGCACAAAAAATGGTTACTTTGTGATTCAATGAATTTGGACAAATTCTTGAAGAGGTATTTGAAGCAAACCTTGGTGAAAACATGAGAAATAATTAATGGAGACGAAAATACATTCAATTGGTTTTTGAAAAGAGGCAACTCTTGGAAGATTCATTGAATGTGGACACATTTTGAAGAGACACCAAGACACCTTTTGAAAAATTATAAAAGAAGGACTTGGATTAAATTGATGCCTCCACTCTCCCACCCCACCCCCTTTTGAGAGATTTCTTCCAGCCCTTCCACACTCCCCTGCGATATCTTCCACACACGTTGCCGCCCTTTTTTTATTTTAAGTTAAGAGTAGAAAGAGATTCAAAGAAACTTCATGAGTTTGGTGGAGAGGATTTGAGATAAGTTTTCATATTTGCGACTACATTTGGTTTTAATTTAGACTTCTTGTTTGTTTGCATTGTTTATACTTTCAAACTTAAATGTGGTTGTCTTTTCCCCATGAATTATAAGTAGTTTTCTTTATCTTTTTCCTTAAAATGATAAGTAATTAAGTATTGGATGGAAGTTGTGTGAATAATTAATCTTTAATGTTGGAATAAATTGTAATGATTTTAAACCTTGTACTTCATTTACTTCTTGATTTGGCCAATTAAGATGTTAATATATATTGTGAGAACATGTAAGATCCAAGATGATATTGTGTGAGTCAACTAATGGTAAGAATCACATGAGATTGTATGGATGAGAATTTAATTAATAGGATTGAGTGCAAATAAATAGGAAAATAAACTTTGAATGGTGTAGAAATAGAGAACTTTAGAGTGATAAGCTAAAGTCCCTAATTTGATTTATAGTTTTAGGTTTTGATACGAGATGTTAGCCCCTAGGTAGAGATAAAAGAGGGAACTCTAGAGTGGGAGCTAGTATCTTCCCTACGCAACTTGTCTTCAAGACTATTCAAACTTTAAATTAGCCAATGTTCTTTATAGCATCTCTAGTAAGAGTAAGAATATTTTGCTCTTATTTGGCATAATACAGTTTGAATACTTGAACAACAGAATTCTTATACTTGTTACTGATTCATGATAAGGAAAAATATATTTTATTTATATTGCCTTCATCTTACAAATATTTAGTTAAGTTTAATTAGTTGGTTACTTTACTTTCAATTATAAAAAATTACAAAAAGAATTAAACTTTCATTCCTATTATAACATCTAAAGTTTGGATAAGAATATTTTGCTAAGTAGAATTTGTTATTTAATTTCTTCTGATTCTAGTTGCATCTTAATTTTTTTTTCTTTTCCTTGTGGGTTCGATATTCAAGGATTAATCAAAAAGACTTATATTATATGATAACGATACGTATACTTGTGTAGGATCCCATATTAAAATATAATAATTACATTCTTATTTGCTTTGAAGTCAAGTTTTTGCTTAGTTGTTACTAATAATCAAGTTTTTTGTGTCATTGCAAAGTAAAAATTATAAATAAGAAAAAATTAAGAACATAACCACATACATTGTATTGACATATAAAATCGGGATCAAGTTTTTAGTTTTGTCGCAAAGGAATAAAAAATATAAAATTTTTGAAGAAATCTTAGAAAGTAAATTTCTATTTTTAGAAAGTATTATTTAAACTTTTAGATTTATTATAGGAATATCGTAGTGTTGTTTTTATATAAATTTCTTATTTATGTTATTTTTTATTTTATGTGTTTCATAGTAATGTATGTGTAGTTCAAGTTCTACAAGACTAGTGCCCTACGATTCTAAATTAAAAAGAATTATTAAAAAAAATTAAAAATTTAAAATTACTAAAAAAGACCAAAATTTCAAGAAACGACAAACCAAAATAATCAGAATGCTGAAATTAATCAAGAGTTTAGACCTTTAAGAGATCATGCAAACTCTACGGTGGATGAACTTCATTGTAGTATTCAAAAAGCTATTGTAGTGGCTAATTTATTTGAACTTAAATATGCTATTATCTAAATGGTACCATATAATCAGTTTGAGGGAGCACCAACTGAAGATCCAAATTTATATCTTGTGAATTTTCTAGAATTGTTTGCTACCTTTAAATATGATGGTGATGGTGTATCAGATGATGCTATAAGACTTAGATTTTTTCTTTTTTGTTGAGTGATAAGGCTAAAATTTAAAACCAAATACTTTCCCTAATTTTTTTTTAAAAGTATAATTAGTAGTTTGAAAAAGTTTTAAATAAAGTCTCAATTCTCATTAAGTATAAACCTAAGAATATTAGCTTTTAAACATTCAACGTCTTTCTACCATAAGTAACAAAATCACTTTTCTATTGTTTCCAAAAAATATCTTAACTCTAGAACAGTTTCATCACATAGGATCCCAACTAAGTTATTTTTCTAACATTCCTAAAATCAAAGTTATAGTAACCTAAAGAAAACATCACATACCACAAGTCATTTTAAAAGTGATATCAAGATAAATACAAGTTACTGAGGACAAATAAATTTAAGTTTGAAAGATTTTCTTCCTCCCCCCAAACTTGAATTTTTTAATATTTTACAATCATTTCCATAAAGTGTAGCAGAAAGAAAAAAGTAAAAGCTAAATCTACCAGCTACTACAACATCCTATCAAATTCATGTACATGTATAATTATGATAGAATAACTACAGGAGAAAGTAAATCTAGCCTCAAACATGCTTCCAATAATATTAAACTAAAAATAAAGTATACTAATTTTGAATTTTTTTTCTTCCTACCCCCAAAATTTATTTTTAAAATGTATAATATTCAATACAAAAAATATAAGTTGGAAGAAAAATAGTTCAGAAATTCTATCTACCACAAATGTCTATTAGAAACATCTGCAAGTATTCATCAGGACAAAACAATATGCAATAAAAAGTAACTCTAAACTAAGCATGCTAGAATAAAGTTTAACTAAAAAAAGGTCTAACAATTAGGACAAGTATCGACATAAAAATATACATATTTATGTGTTCTCCAAATCTCTATATTGTTGTAACACAAACACAAACACAAACATGCATGATAAATGAGCCTAATTCTTCATTTAACTCATCAGATCTCACTACATTACTTCAAACTTATAACAAAATCACTACACTAATAAATTGGTTACTTATTAATGATTTTATAGAGTCTAATCTCATGGACATGTTATCCCCGATACATTGGCGCGTGCACACCAACCTCAGACATCACCTTATCCCATTAATTGAGCACCTCTAATAGTTATAAGGAAAGTGTAAAAATCATCCACATGTTATTCATCAAATAAGTTCATGACTCCTACCAAATGAAAACAAAGTCCGAAAAAAGAAGAAACAATATTTGAGATAGATTTGTAACTATCCAAATTCAAGATTTCTCTAGTAAAACTAAAGTCTAGACCCGAGTTATAGTGTACTCATCAATCCAACTACTACAAGAGAACATATAAAAGTCTAGTCATAATAAGAAGTTAAGGAATAACCTCCCTCATATCATACAAAGATCTAATCAACCACAAACAATCCAAACATCCATCAAGATCAAATCAAGCCACTAACAATCCAAACATCCACCAATCAAACAAAATGATCAATCCACACTAAAACAAACATAGCAAAGCTTGAACAATTACATCTGACAAACACATTGACAAAAGATAACCATGAGTTAAGTGATTGGTTTAACGTCATCAGCCCAGCAAATGATTCATCATGGATCAAAATTTCATTTAAGTAATCCTTGATCAACAACCCAATCTTTTCCAGATCTAGGGATTCCTAAAAAATTCTTGAGTTCTAATTTTTCTTTCATCTCTTCATTTCAGACTGATTCATATCATTATTCCTCATGTTTCTTTCTAGATCCAACATTCTTCTAATGATTTTCTTAATTTGCATATTAATATAATCCTTGAAATTTATAAGAAATGGATATCTATAAGATAGTTGAAAATCTCCCAAATTTTGGATAATATTCTCTTGAGATAATTCAGATTCTAGAACAATTTCAACAATGTTACTCTTCAGTTTCAAGTTATCTTCCAATCCTTCACATTTTTGATATTTTAACGGAACAAAAAAAAGATAACTAAAGTTTTTGTAGAAGAAAAATATTTAATATGAAAATATCTTTCTTCTTATCATAAATCAGTAATAAGCATAGGAATTCTTTTGTGGAAGCATGCAAATTGTTTTATGCCAAATAGGGGCAATAATATTCTTTACCCTTACTAGAGATGTTATAAAGAACATTGGCTAATTTAAATCTGAAGACCGGCTAGGCAGGGAAGATACTAGCTCTCACTCTAGATTTCCCTTGATTCCCTCCACCTGGGGGCTAACATTCTTGTATCAGAACCTAAAACAATAAACCAAGTTTGAGGCTTTAACCAACTTTAAAGTCCTCTAACTCTACACCCATCAATGAATATTTCTCTATTTATTTGCACTCAATTATATGAACTATATTCTCATTCATACAACCTCATGCGATTCTTTCCAATTGTTGACTGAGACAATACCAGCCCGATTCTTACATATTCTCACAATAAATTTTAACATGTGGATTGGCGAAATCAAGAAGTAAATGAAGTGCATGGATTTAAATCATCACGACTTCTTCCAACATTAAAGATCAATACGCTCCAAAACTTCCATCTAAAACTTAATTACTTATCATTTTAAGAAGAAAAATAAAGAAAACTACTCCGAATACATGGAGAAAATAATACCAAACTTTAGTTTAAGAGAAGAAATCTTTGTCAAACTAACAACAAGTCTCAATTAAAACCAAAAGTAGTCTAAAAAAAGAGAAAACTTATCTCAAGTCCTCCACCAAACTCTTGAAGTTCCTTTGAATCTCTTCTCTTTTAAAATCACTCAAAACAAAATAGCAAAAAGGATAAAGTAAGAAAATAGTAGTTCCTGAAAATCTCTCTGAACTAACTCCCCAGAAAAAAACTTTCAAAACTTGCCAATATTTTCAGGACTCTTTTCTAAGTCCTCTCTTCTTTCTTTTATAGTTTTCTACTTGCCAATATTTTTAGGACTCTTTTCTAAGTCCTCTCTTCTTTCTTTTATAGTTTTCCAAAAGGTGCCTTGGGATCTCTTCAAAATATGTCTTGATTCGATGTATTTGCGCAAGAGATGCATCCTTTCATGATAATTTTCGTCCATGGTAGTTACAACCACCTATTAAGCCAATGGGTGCCTCAAAAACCTCTTTAAAATTCGTGAAAACTGATTTTACTCGTCTAGTAACTGCCACTGGCGCTTAAGCATGGGGACTCGGTGCTTAGGCGAGGCATTATCTGTTTAACTGCAGCTTAAGCGTCGGATCTGGAGCTTAGGCGCCAAAACTCTTATGCATAATTTATCACCTTTTTGCGCCAAATTTGATCCTTTTTCACTCCTTTAAGCATTTTTTTCTATTTTTACTTGTACTGTAAGAAAACACAAAAATACCTTCCATTAAAGCGCAATATCTCAAAAATATGTATAAAAATGTGTCTAAAAATACTATATATTTTAGGTGTATGAGTAAACATATCCAAGGTCTGAACCCTCATCAAATAGAATATATCCAAAACAACACACAGATGCAAATGTAGCATGCTCAGACCACATAGTTCATATCATATTATAATCATAAAATGAATCTCTCAGCTCTACTCTTCATCCTCAAAATCACCGCTGTACCATTTTTCTGTAGGCTCATAATCATGATATTGAGGATATGGAGGGAATTGCACCCCTTGTTCACCTCTAATCAGGCTCTCCAAAGATGAGTGGAATTTCTCTTCATAATCACTCTTCCTTCTATTATAACTATCAGTATGATCTGCAAAACGCTCTAAATTTTGTACCTTATCAGTGGTAAAATTGATATTATCCATCATCTTCTGCAATAACTCATCTTCTGCAATAACTTCTTCATAATCACTCCTCTTATTGGTAATCTTCCAAAGTCCTCTCTCAATAGTCAAGTATGAAATAATCTCATCTAACTCCACTTCTATAGGACTATAATTCACATAAAAACACAAAGTCTCTGGTGGTAAGTGGTAAAACAAGTTGATTACCTCTAGAATAAAAGGTACCAACTTCCCTCAAACCATAACTCGATCATCCCCAGCCTCTGGGAGATTTTCATAAAAATCCCTTACAACGGAAATTACTGCGATAGCGGAGAAACAACAGAATTGTTCCCACTATCGACGGACTATCAGGTCTTCTACTTCTCCACCTGGACTCTTAAAACATCGCTCCTGAATCAATTTTCATGACTATAGAGCGTCACTATATCGATCCTGAGCTTTTGAACTAACAAATTTGCTCGAATCAAATTGGTTCTTTCCTCTGCTCCTTTTCATTCTTGGTGTCATTCTATAAATTTGATAAATTCCAAAAATAACTTTAAAAATCAATTTGAACCACTAAATTAAACTTCCAAAAGCACTAACTAAACTTCCCAAGCAATTTTCATAGTTTCTTCACTTTTCACCATGAATAGTAAATTTTTGAAATCTTCCAAATGTGCTCAAAATATATAGTGAAAATCTTTCACTTTTCACCATGAATAGTAAATTTTCAAAATCTTCCAAATGTGCTTAAAATATATGGTGAAAATCCAAAATTTTTGCATAGAAGTAAAGCTCTTACCTCAAGAAACTTGGATCTAGAAAATCTCACTCGATTCCACCAAAAAATCTTCAAATTTCACTTGCCCTAGCCCTCAAAATCGAGAACATGAGTTGGGGAAGACGATAGGAGGTGTTAAAAATAGCTTTTTCGGACCTAAAATTCACTTTTAATCATTCGCAAACCGATTTTCGTGAATCGGTGCTTAAGCACGGGTAAGTGACGCTTAGGCGCCTACCTCTTGGGTTGGCTCGCGCTTAAGCGCGAGATGTGGCTCTTAGGCGCCAATGCACAATTTTTGAAATTTTTAATTGTAAGTAAAATGCACTAGTAGCCTAAGTAAACCACCCCTAAATTGTCTATTTTTACTACCTATAACTCCCTTCTCTGTCAAAATTCTCTATAATAATTAATTCAATTCAAGGCTAACAATAACAAAACTTCATTAAAAATAAACTTATATTAATTCACAAACAAGTACAAACACATTTAACACTTAGTTCTCTCTCCAAATAGTCTTGGATAAGAAAATTTTCCTAAGTACAAAACCAAGTACAAACACATTTAACACTTAGTTCTCTTTCCAAATAGTCTTGGATGAGAAAATTTTCAAACACATTTAAAACTTAGTTCTCTCTCCAAATAGTCTTGGATGAGAAAATTTTCCTAAGTAGACATTTAACACTTAGTTCTTCTCTCCAAATAGTCTTGGATGAGAAAATTTTCCTAAGTATAAAACACTTAACACACACATTTAACACTTAGTTCTCTCTCCAAATAGTCTTGGATGAGAAAAATTTCCTAAGTACAAAACACTTAACACACATTTACAATTAAACACATAAGTGACACAAACACTAAAAACAAGACATAAACACTAACACACTTAAAAATATGACTCCAAATAAAAATTCCTAATCACTTAACTTAATGCCACTCTTCATTAGAAGGAACGAATTCTTATCTCTCAGTAGTCTCTCCAGGAATATAGAGTTAATAAAATGGATGGTGGTGACGAGATCTAATACTATCATCTTCGATCCACTTTTGCTTAAGCAACATCGCCTTATTCGCTTCCTCTATATAACTAGTATGACTGAATTGCATCCTAATTTGCCACGCAATATGTTCTAGATGAGCATGCAATTCAAGCACCTTAGTCTCTAATACAGATATAGTATTCTCCACTTGGTTGATCTTCTTCGATATCCCTTCAATACTAACGTCTAAGAAACCGTTATGCATCTCTTGTGCACTTTGACCAATGAACTTCTTCTCATGGCTTCTTCCTTCTTCTTCAAATCCATCTCCCACGAAGAAATTTTCTCTAAATATCTCTTATTCTTAGACTTTTAGGGCTAAAAATAATCCGGGGTGAAATTCCTTCACAAACCCCTTCTATTTATAGGCCTAGTTCCCCCTCATAACTTCTAGGCATGACTAGAAACTGCCAAGACACGTTTATTCCAACTAAATTGCAATTACACCTTCTAGATATCAAAATTTGCATATGTGATTAAATTCCAGCGCTTAAGCACCGGATTTGGCGCTTAAGCGCTAGTGCACATTTTTGAACCAGTCAAATTAATGTCTAAATTCTCATTCTAACATGTCTAGGTCACTAAATAAAGTCTAAAAATCATTAATAGCACATAGGAGATTCAAAAATACTACCCCAAATTTCTTAATCATACTCAAAACAACAATCAAAGCAAAAACACACTGATAACTATGGGTTGCCTCCCACAGAGCGCTTGGTTTTACGTCGTCAGCCCGACGTAACCGGTGCTCATTCTGGTTGACCCAACATCATTCCATCATTATATTTATGTTGATCCCCTATATAATAATGTTTCAGTCTATGTCCATTCACTTTAAAAATTTTCTCAGAATTAGGAACTTTAATATCCACAACTCTATAAGGATAAACTTTTATCACAACAAATGGGCCCATCCACCTGGAATTAAGTTTGCCTGAAAATAATCTTAACCTTGCATTATATAGCAAAACTTATTGCCCTGGCTGAAAATTTTTTGTAAGAATCTTTCAATCATGCCACATTTACATCTTTTCTTTATAAATCTTAGCACTCTCATAAGATTCATTCTTTATCTCTTCAAGCTCGTTTAATTGCAACAATCTTTTCTCACCAACATCTTTTAAATTATAATTTAACTCTTTAATAGCCCAATATGCTTTATGCTCAAGTTCAACTAGTAAGTGACAAGCTTTCCCAAATATTAGCCTATATGGGGACATTCCTATAGGAGTTCTCTATGCAGTCCTATAAGCCCACAAAGCATAGTCAAGTTTGACTGACCAATCCATTTTTGTTGGATTCACAAATTTTTTCATAATTCTTTTAATCTCCCGATTGGATAATTCAGCCAAATCACTTGCCTAAGGATGATAAGCAGTAGCAATCCTATGATTTATATGATATTTTTATAATAACTTCTCCATAATTGATTTCTGAAATGACTTCCCTATCAGTAATGATAACTCTCGGCATCCCAAATCTACAAAATATGTTCGTTTTCAAAAATTTTGCGACACTTTGAGCATCTCATCGAGTTAAAACAATAACTTCTATCCATTTGGATACATAGTCCACTACTAACAGAATATAAAAATTTCTGAAAGATGATATAAATGGTCTCATGAAATCTAATCCTCAAACATCAAATATTTCAACTTCTAGCATATAATTGAGGGGCATCTCATTTCTTCTAGAAATATTGCCTACTCATTGACATCTATCACAAGTTTTGATATAAGCATCAACTTCTCTAAAAATTATAGGCAAATTAAAATCCAGATTGTAGAATTTTGTATGTTGTTTTATCAACACCAAAATGTCCCCCAAAATCTGATTTTGTATGTTATTTTATCAACACCAAAATGTCCCCCAAAATCAGAATTATGACATTTTTGTATTTTGTATGTTATTTTATCAACATCTCTAAAAATTGTAGGCCAATAAAATTCAAATTGTAAAATTTTGTATGTTGTTTTATCAACATTAATATAAGCATTAACATCTCTAAAAATTGTAGGCCAATAGAATCCAGATTATAAAATTTTGTATGTTGTTTTATCAACACTGTCCCCCAATCAGAATTATGACATTTTTGGATAATTTCATAAGTTTCTTCTAATGGTACACATCTTCAAAAGATCAAATCCTTTCCTTGTTTATATAAATATGGGTCATCCCAAAAAAAAATGTTAGCTTTAGAAGTAAATTTCCTCAATTGTTGGTATTCATTCCATAGTGTTTAAGATCACTAACGATATAGTTCACATTGTCGGCATACCACGGAACACGCCACTCATTTACAGTGAACAAATTTTCATATGAAAAATGTTCATTAATTTCTTTTTCAAAACAGAGTGGTTTTTTTAATTCAAGCCTGGACAAATGATCAGCAATTTGATTTTCAATTCCCTTTTGATCTACTATTTTAAAATCAAGTTCTTGTAAAAGAAGAATCCATCTTATAAGTCTCGATTTATTATCCTTCTTTTTCAATAAGTACTTAATAACATAATGATTTGTATGCACTATATAATGAGTTCTAATCAAATATGATCTAAATTTATCAAATGCATATACTATTGTTAATAACTCTTTTTCAATCAAATATGATCTAAATTTATCAAAGGCATATACTATTGCTAATAACTCTTTTTCAATTATTTTTAATTTGAGTTTCATTAAGAGTTTTACTAGCATAGTAAATAACTTTGAAAATTTTATCATACCCTAAAACAGCTCCAATAGCATAATCACTTGAATCATCACATAAGTTCAAAGGTTTTTTCCAATTTGGTGAAACTATAATTGGTGTAGTGATTAATTTTTCTTTTAATAAATTAAAATCTTTTAGGCATTTCTCATCAAAATTGAAAATTGCATCTTTCTCCAGTAAATAGCATAAAGGCTTAGCAATCCTAGAAAAATCCTTAATATATCGCCTGTAGAGTCTAGCATGTCCTAAAAATCCTCCTAATTTCTCTTACATTTGTTGGATAAGGTAAATTAGAGATCACTTGAATTTTAGCAGGATCTACTTTCATACAATTTTCTGATATTTGATGACATAATATAATTCCTCCTGTTACCATAAATTGACAATTTTCCCAGATAAGGACTAAATTTGTTTCTTCACAGCGCTTAAGAAATTTAGATAAATGTTCTAAACATGAGTCAAATGAAGTTCCAAATGATGAAAAGTCATCCATAAAGATTTCAATCCCTTTTTCAATTAAATCACAAAAAATTGTCATCATACATCTTTGAAATATAGTATGGGCATTACATAAACCAAAGGACATTCTTTTAAAAGTAAAAGTACCATAAAGACTCATAAATGTTGTTTTCTCTTGATTCTTAGGAGATATTTAAATTTGGTGATAACCGGTATATCCATCCAAAAAATAAAAGTATTTGTGCTCGGCTAGTTTATCAAGCATTTGATCTAGAAAGGGTAGTGAAAAATGATATTCCTAGTGGCAAGATTTAATTTTTTATAATCAATGCATATTCATCACCCTGTAACTTATCTAGTGGGTATTAACTCATTATGTTCATTCACATTTACAGTTACTCCTCCTTTCTTAGGAACACAGTGAATTGGACTAACCAATGTACTATCTAAAATAGGCTAGATAATTGCAGCATCTAACCACTTTAAAATTTCTTTCTTAACAACCTCTTTCATAACAAGATTTAATCTCCTTTGTGGATCAGCCCTGGGTTTGCATTTTTCTTCCATATTAATTCTATGCATACAAATTAAAGGACTGATTCCTTTAATATCAGTAATTGTCCACCCGAAGGCTTTCTTAAAATTTTTCAGAATTTTCAACAGCTCTTCTTCTTCTTCCTTTATTAACTTTGAGGATATTATAACAGGTAAAGTAGATGAATCTCCTAAAAAGGCATATTTTAAATGTTCAGGAAGTAATTTCAACTCAAGTTCTGGAGTTTTTTCAATAGATGGACAAAATGATTTATCTTTGTCTATCATGTCCAAAAATTTCTAAACTTTCTTGAACATAACTTGAATCTTCCTTAAAAAGTATTACACATTGATCAATTCCTCTTCTTGCTCATGTTCCAAATCTTTTTTCTTTAGATTTTTCTTCATAAATAGTCTTGAAATGGCATTTGCTCAGATATCTTATAACATCCATTCTATAGCATTCATCATCTTTATCTTTTGTAGGGTCTTTCATTGATTTTGAAATGTTAAAAGTAACAGTTTGATCATTGACGTGTATTGTTAATTCCCCTTTTTGCACATCTATCATTGCTCTTCTTGTGGCTAGGAAAGGTCTCCCCAACATGATAGGTATCTCTTTATCTTCCTCCATATCTAGCACAATGAAATCAACAGGAAAGATAAATTCATCCACTTTCACTAGGACATCTTCTATAACTCCTTTAGGATAGGTTATTGAACGATCTGCTAACTGCAGAGTTGTAGTAGTAGGGGTAATTTCTTCTAATCCCATTCTTTTAAATATTGATAATGGCATAAGGTTAATGCTTGCACCTAAATCACGTAAAGCTTTCTCATAAAATATGTCTCCTATTACACATGGAATTGTAAAGCTACCAGGATCTTTAAGTTTTTCAGAAAGTTTCTTCTGAATTATTGCACTGCACTCCTCACTAAGTGAAACAGTCTCATTATCTTCAAACTTCCTTTTTCTGTTGAGAATATCCTTCATAAATTTTACATATCTTGACATTTGTTCTAACGATTCAATAAATGGAATATTGATTGTAAGCTTCTTAAATATTTCCAAAAATTTTAAAAATTGCTTTTCCAACTTCTGTTGTCGAAGCCTCTGAGGAAATGAATGTGGTGGTTTTTCTAAATCAATTTTTTATGGAGAAATAGGTCTTTCAGAATCTTTCAGAGCGTCCTCTTTTGATTCTCAATTTCTTCTCTCTACTTCAATCTCTTTATGAACCCTACCTTCCAACTCTCTTCCGCTTCTAAGTTGTACGGCTTTAACTTGCTCTTTATTCTAATCTTTTGAATTTGATTCAGTATTACTATGAAGTGTTCTTTGGGATCTATTACTTAATGAACTTGCAATTTGCCTAAGTTGATTCTCAATCTTTCTAATTGTAGCTTCTTGACTTTGTAAGTGATTAATCATTTGTAATACCACTTCTTCTATAGACAACTTCTTATCCTTGAATTAGTGTATTACTATTGAAACCTGGAGGATAAGTAGATCTATAATTATTATTCCCTTGGTTGTTCCAATTTCTCGTAGAGGATAAGTAGATCTATAATTATTATTCCCTTGGTTGTTCCAGTTTCCCAATGGGTTTACTTGGTTGTTCCCCCATTGTTGATTACTACCACTGGAATTGTTATTCTAGTTAATGTTGTGATAGTTCTTCCAACCTGGGTTATAATAATTACCACCCGAATTGTTATTCCAGTTAAAGTTGGGATGGTTCTTCCAAACTGGGTTATAATAATTTGGCCAATTGAAGTTAGGATGGTTCTTCCAACCTGGGTTATAATAATTTGAATATGGGTTATTCTATTTATTATTTATGACATTCAAAGTTTCTAATGATGCTTGAGAATCTACCATTTGGCCTAATGAATTCTATTCAAAGTTTCTAATGATGTTTGAGAATCTACCATTTGGCCTAATGAATTCCTCAATCATGGAAATTGGTTGAGAAAAATTCATTCCAAATTGGTCTAACTTCCTTGAAATTGTAGAAACTTGATTTGCTAACATAGTAAATGCATCAGTTTCATGAATATTGGCTACTTTTTTTGGATTCACCCTCTCAGAAGGCTATTGAAAATTATTGGTAGCCATCTTTTCAATTAAAGGATATGCGTCATGAAATAGTTTTGACATCAATGAACCACCAGCAGTGGCATCGATAATAAATCTAAGAGAACCAATTAATCCATTATAAAAGGTTTGAATTATTAACCAATATGGTATAGTATGGTGTGGACACTTTTTAAGAGTTCTTTAAATTGTTCCCATGCTTCATAAATAGATTCCCCTTCAAACTGATTAAAAGATATAATATCATTTCTAAGCTTCGCAGTTTTTTATGGTCAGAAAATATTTAGCAAGGAATTTTTTTGCTAAATCACCCCAAGTTCCGATAAATCCAGGTGCTAATGAATTCAACCGTTTTAAGCTTTATCCCTCAGTGAGAAAGGAAATAACCTAAGTCTTATGACATCATCTGAAACATCATCGTATTTAAATGTAGCACAAAATTCTAGAAAATTGGTAAGATGTAAATTTGGATCTTCAGTTGGTGATCCCCCAAAGTGATTATTTGATATCATTTGGATAATAACAGGTTTAAGCTCAAATGAATTTGCCACTACAGTAGGTTTTTGAATACGACAATGAAGTTTATCTACAGTAGGGTTGACATAATCTCTTAAAAGTCTAAATTCTTGATGAATTTCAGCATTTTGATTATTTTGGTTTGCTATTTCAGTAATTTTTTTTAATTTTTCAAAATTTTTAATTTTTTTTTGGTTTTTCTGATTTTTCTAATAGTTCTTTCTAATTCAGAATCGTAGGGCACTAGTCCTTCAGAACCTGAACTACACATACACTAACATAAAATAAAATAAAATAAAACATACAAAATAAGATACAATATTTAAAGTTTAAATAAAACTTTCTAAAAATATAAATTTACTTAGTTTACTTCCCTCGCAACGGTGCCAAAAACTTGATCCCGACTCAATAGCCTATGCACAATATAACAATAGTTTTGATAGTATTTTTCACTTATATTTCCTTATTTTACAACAAAACCAAAAACTTGATCCTGAAAAAAATAAGAATTTAACTTTTTAATTTATATATATTTATATTAGGATACTATGCAAGCATACGTATCGTTATCAAGTAATATATGACTTTTTAATTAAGACCTGAATATCGAACCTACAAGGAAGACTATGCAATATGCACTTTTTAGAAAGTTTTTTTTTTATTTTTAAAAAGATAATTACTTAAACTAAAAAGGATTTTTGCAGGAATTTAAAATTTAAATATTTTTTGGTTTTTTTTGATATTTTAACGAAACATAACAATTTAAAAAGATAACTAAAGTTTTTGTAGAAGAAAAGTACTTAATATGAAAATATCTTTCTTCTTATCATGAATTAGTAATAAGTATTTGAATTTTGTTGTGGCAGTATNTTTCCACTCAATCATATGAACTAAATTCTCATTCATACAACCTCATGTGATTCTTTTTAATTGTTGACTGAGGCAATACCAACCCGGTTCTTACATGTTCTCATAACAAATTTTAACATATCAATTGGCCAAATCAAGAAGTAAATGAAGTGCATGGATTTAAATCATTACAACTTCTTCAAACATTAAAGATCAATACTCTCCACAACCTTCATCCAAAACTTAATTACTTATCGTTTTAAGAAAAAAAAATAAAGAAAATTATTCAGAATCTATGGAGAAAACAAAACCACACTTTAGTTTAAAAGAAAAAATCATTATCAAACCAACAACAAGTCTCGATTAAAACCAAAAGTTGTCTAAAACAAAAAGATAAAAACTTATCTCAAGTCCTCCACCAAACTCTTGAAGTTCCTTTGAATCTCTTCTCTTTTATAATTACTCCAAATAAAATAATAAAAAGGATAAAGTAAATAAAAAGTGGTTCCTGAAAATCTCTCTGAACTAACTTCCCAGAGAAGAACTTTTAAAACTTGTCAATATTTTTAGGACTCTTTTCTAATTCCTCTCTTCTTTCTTTTATAGTTTTCCAAGAGGTGTCTTGGGATCTCTTCAAAATGTGTCTTGATTTGATGTATTTGCCCAAGAGATGCATCTTTTCATGATAATTTTCGTCTATGGTGGTTATAACCACCTATTATGCCAATGGGTGCCTTAAAAACCTCTTCAAAATTTGTGAAAACCAATTTTACTCGTCTAGTTACTACCACTGGTGCTTAAGTACGGGGTCTCGAAGCTTAGGCGCGACCTTCTCTGTTTAACCAGTGCTTAAGCGTCGGATCTGGCACTTTGGTGCCAAAACTCTTTTGCACAATTTTTCACCTTTTTGCTCCAAATTTGGTTCTTTTTCATAGCATTTTTTTCCATTTTTACTTGTATCTGCAAGAAAAACACAAAAATATCTTCCATTAAAGTGCAATATTTTAAAAATAGGTATAAAAATGTGTCTAAAAATACTATATATTTTAGGTGTATGAGTGAACATATCCAAGGTCTGAACCCTCTTTAAAGAGGCAGTCCACTTAATCTCTACTCGATCGATCCCCATTGACTGGAGGTTGAAAGCCTCCCACACCTTAAGGTGATAGCGATCCATCTTCTTTTAAAGTTATGGAGGCTCAAGCACCTTGAGGGACTTTGTAATGGCTCAGGATCATATCACATTAATTAATGCAAAAGATTAGAATTCATCAGATGATGAACCATTGTACCAATCTGCCTCCCAGTTTATGGTGATGTACTGACCGTTGGAGCTATTCCAAATCTTCACCCCTTGTTTTAGAGATAATTTAGTCAACTAGCAAACCATTCCTCTTCTTTTGATGGGAGAGAGGAGGCGGAGCAGTCAACTTAAAAATCAACTTCTTCCCTTTATGATGTTTCAACTCCTCTTGAGACGTCACCTTCAGTTCAGTCTCTGATTCAGACTAAATGATAGAGCTAGGCTAACTGGCCTCACTCCGAGCATACAACTCAATGTACATAAAATTTAGTAAAGGCAAAGCTAATTATGTTCTCACCCTTTCCTTATAGGATTCCACCTCAATGCTGCTCTCTTATGAGTGATTAGATGACTCTCAGTAGCACTTAAAGGAATTGCACCCAACAGATTAGTGTTAGTGAAAGCCAAGGTTCTTCTTGCTATGATGCTTAGTTCACCAGTGAAAATTATTTGGATCACCATCGTAGTTAAAAAAATAAAAAAGAATTTCTAAACCAACTGTACATGATCCGTCGTCGGGAGATGTCAACGATATTTCCTCAGTCACCACAACTTCATGTACTCAATTTTTTCTTATTCTTAGATATTTTAAGAAGAGAATGTTGCCTCACACTCTACTTCCTCTGTTTCATAGGTCACCCATAACTCCACTGTCATTCAGTTGAACATCTCAGGAAATAAAATCATGCTAAAACTCAACATATCTGTATACTATGGAACTAAAAGGAACTGTTCATTATTCTCTACTACCTATCTCTTTTTTCTCTTGAATGAATCCATGATCAAAAAAATCTCGATACCCCAATTCGTAGAGGGCATGGCGATGAAGAACTTGAACTTCCAGTCCTTCACATTCTATAAGCTCGATAATCGGAACTAACCAACTATCCCAAACTACACATACCCATCAACCTACATTTGAAAAGCAAAAACAAGTAGATCAACATCGAAATCCCTTTCCAACTAAAAAAGATTACATAGGTAATTATCGAAATAATGGAATTTGGCTCAATATGCTTCAGATTAACATCGTACCAGCTATAGATTATCGTAATATCTTGGCAGAGAAAAAACTACAACCCATACATTAGTTGATCTCTATAAATGGTTAAGTCATAACCAAACTGATCAGTAGCCCTCTCATCATGAGAAGCTGCCTTAAACTTGAAGGTTGCATTGAAAATGAAACCTCCTCTATAAAGGCCACCTTTGATAGGGGGCAAGACTGGTCGCTCGATCATAGCTACCAAATGAATGATTTTAAATGGAAGGAATGACAGAACTAAAGATAGAATATTAAATGACATATACAATTCATTAATTCTCATAGAAGTAAATAGAACAGCCTTACCTCGTACAAATATAACTCCTTGGGTAATTTCATGTAAATTTGCATAAAACTCCTTCACCACTGGTACAACAACTGCAACGGTAGTGTAGCACAAAACTTCTCATCCCCTTTGTACAATGATTTTATCAATCAGAAAACTTGGATTAATCAATCCATGATTGACAAAACCTCTCTCCTTGATCAATCTCTTCTTCATAATAACTTTGTCATATAATCTCTGTGCGTCAATACTGATAAACTTTCTTCAATTGAAAACTCCATAACTTGAAGTATTTCTAGAATTAGAAGCCATGGAATTCAAAAATAGAAAGTTTCTAGTCGTCCAAGGCAGTTTTTAGGACTTTAAAAACACCTGCCAATAGTTATTATGGAGCAAAATTGTGCCAAAGTCTACCAAAATTTTTCTTGAACCGTCAAACTGCTATCAGCGCCATCGACGCTCCCGATGGCGCTGTCGACGCTATAGTCGGTTTACGCGGGCGCCTGTGGCAAAAAATTGCGACTTTTCTATTTTTGATCAATTCGATTACAAATTTTCCTCTAATACCAATATTTGTCTTAATTTATAATATATAAAATTATGTAGGATTATTCTTTATTAATATATAAACACTTATTAAATAAAATAGTAATACATGGATATATATGGGTTGCCTCCCATAAAGCGTTTGGTTTAACGTCGTTAGCCCGACATACCATTTGATTAGTTGGGTTGACTTAATATTAAAATTTCTTTAAATCGTGGTATGTGCCTCTCGTAATAATGTTTCAATCGATGCCCATTAACTTTAAATATCTTTTTAGTGTTAGGATCTTTAATAATAATTGTTCTATAATGATAGACTTTAATCACTTTAAATGGTCATAACCATCTGGATTTCAATTTTCCTAGAAATCTCAATTTTGTATTATATAATAGAACTTCTTGTCCAGGTTCAAAATTTTTTTTGAATAATCTTCCGATCATGCCATATTTTCATTTTCTATATATAGATTTTTGCATTATCATATGCTTCATTCTAATCTCCTTAAGTTCATTGGGTTGTAATAATATATTTTCACCAGCATCCTTTAAATTAAAATTAAATTCTTTAATAGCCCAAAATACTTTATGCTCAAATTCTAATAGTAAGTGGCATGTTTTTTTTTTTCCAAAAATAAGTCTATATGGGGAAATTCTTATAGGAGTCTTATAAGCAGTTATGTTTGCCCATAATGCAGTATCTAATCTAGCAAACCAATCTAATTTATAAGGATTTATAGCTTTTTCTAAAATTCTTTTAATTTTATGATTTGATACCTCTGCGAGACCACTAGTCTGAGGATGATAAGCAATAGAGAATCTATGCATAATATTATATTTCTTAATTAATTTTTTGATTCTCTTATTCTTAAAATGAGATCCTCCATCAATAATAATTACTCTCAGCGTTCCATATCTTGTAAAAATATTTTTAATTAAAATTTTAGAAACACTCTGAGCATCACATCTAGGTATAACAATAGTTTCAATTTATTTGGACATATAATCAACAGTAAGTAATATATATAAATTTTCAAATGAAGACATAAATGGTCCCATAAAATCTAATCCCCATGACATAAAAAATTTCAACTTCTAATGTGTAATTTAGAGGCATTTCATTTCTTCTAGAAATATTTCATACTCATTGACATCGATCACATGTTCTAATATATTCATTAACATCTCTAAAAAGAGTAGGCCAATAAAATCAAGCTTGCAAAATCTTATATGCAGTTCTATTTGTTCTAAAATGTCTTCTAAATTTAGAATCATAACATCTTTCAATTATCTATTGAGTTTCTTCATAAGGCACACACCTTCTAATAATTAGATTTTTACATTATTTATATAGGTATGGGTCATCCCAAAAATAGAATTTTGAATTATATATAAATTTCTTTAATTGTAGATTTTTTAACTCAGGTGGTAAAATATCACTTACAATATAATTTACTATATCGGGCATACTACGGTACATTCATTTCATCAATACTATATAATTGTTCATCAGGGAAATTCTCTAAAATTTCATTTACAAAAATAATTAATATTTATCTTTCTAGTCTAGATAAATGAAATTATCATTTCTCTTTCTATCAACTACGGTAAAATCAAACTCTTGCAATAGAAGTATCCATCATTAAACTTGGTTTAGCGTCCATCTTTTGCATCAAGTATTTAATAGCAGAATGATTTGTATGCACTATACATTTAGTTCCAATTAAGTAAGGTTTAAATTTATCAAAGGCATAAACATTAGCTAGTAACTCTCTTTCAGTAGTAGTGTAGTTAATTTGAACATCATTTAGAGTTTTACTAGCAAAATATATTACTTTAAAATTTTTGTTGTGCATTTGTCATAATACAGCCCCAATAGCAAAATCACAAGCATCGCACATTATTTCAAATAGTTTCTCCCAATCAGGTGGTACTATTATAGGTGCAATGATTAATTTTTCTTTCAATAATTCAAATGTTTTTATGCATTCTTCATTAAAATCAAATTTCGTATATTTTTCTAAAAGTTGGCATAATGTCTTAGTTATTTTTGAAATTTTTTTTTATATAGCGCCTGTAGAAACCATCATGTCCTAGAAAACTTCTTACCCCTTTAACATTAGTCGGAGGTGCTAAATTTTCAATAACTTGAATTTTTGCAGGATCTACTTTCATGCTATTTTCAGAAATCTTATGTCTAAGTACAACTCCTCCTGCAACCATAAATTTACATTTTTTCGTTTTAGTACTAGGTTGATTTTTTTACATACTTCCAGAGCTTTTTCTAAATTATTTAAACATAATTCAAACAAAGTTCCAAATACCAAAAAATCATCCATAAATACTTCCATTACATGTTCAATAAAATTGCTAAAGATTGACATCATACATCTTTGAAATGTTGCAGGTGCATTGCATAATCCAAAAGGCATTTTACGAAAGCAAACGTTCTATAAGGGCTTGTAAATGTTGTTTTCTCTTGATCCTCTAGAGCAATTGGAATTTGGTGATAACCGGTATATCCATCTAAAAAGGAATAATATTTGTTCCCAACCAATCTATCTAACATTTGGTCTAGAAAAGGTAAAGGAAAGTGATCTTTTCTGGTGGCCATGTTTAGTTTAATATTGTCAATACAAATTCTCCAACTAGTAACTTATCTTTTTGGTATTAATTCATTTTTCTCATTTTCTTCAACAGTCACTCATCCTTTCTTCGGAACACAGTGAATTAGACTTACCCAAGCACTGTCTGAAATTGGATATATAATTCCAGCATCTAGCTATTTTAAAATTTTTTTTAACAACTTCTTTCATTATTGAGTTTAATCTCCTCTGAGGATCAGCTTTAGGTTCATATTTTTCATCTAATAGAATTCTCTGCATACAAATTAAAGGATTAATTCCTTTAATATCTGCTAAAGTCCATCCAAAAGTCTTTTAATATTTTTTAACATCTTTATTAATTTCTTTTCTTGAATTTCTGTTACTTTAGAAGATACAATAACAAGCAATGTAGATGACTCTCCTAAAAACACATATTTTAAATGAGTAGGTAATATTTTCAGTTCAAGTTTAGGTGGTTTAATACTTGAAGGAATAAGATTTTTATTATCGTTTTCCAACAAGTTTAAAGTTTCAAATTTGCCATGAATATAATCCAAATCTTCTTCTTTTATTTTGTCCTTACTTTCAAAAAATTCTCATTGCTTTAATTTGTCTTCAAACTCATTCTTAAATAGCTCATTACTCAGATAATCAGTTACTTCCATCCTAAAACATTCATTATCTTTTTCTTTTGCTGGACATTTCATAGTTTTTTGTAATATTAAATGTTACTTCTTGATCATTGACTCTCATTGTTAATTCTCTTTTTTGCACATCTATCACAGCTCTCTATGTTGCAAGAAATGGTCTCCCCAAAAAAAATTGGAATTTCTTTATCTTCCTCCATATCCAATACTATAAAGTCTATTGGGAAAATAAATTTATCCACTTTTACTAATACATCTGCTATAACTCCTTTTGAATAAGTTATTGATTGATCAGCTAACAGAAGAGTTACTGTAGTAGGAGAAATCTCTCCCAAATCTAAACGTTTAAAGATCGATAAAGGCATGAGATTGATACTCGCTCCTAAATCATATAAACCTTTTCCAAAAAACTTTTCACCAATAGCAAAGGTATAGTAAAACTACTAGGATCTTTTAATTTTTTCTGAAGCTTTTTTTCTGAATAATAGCACTACACTCTCCATTGAATGCAACGGTCTCCTGATCTGTAAACTTCCTTTTCTTGTTTAATAAATCCTTCATAAATTTCACCTAACTTGGCATTTGTTCCAAAGCTTTGACAAAAAGAATATTTATTGTTAACTTCTTAAGAATTTTCAAAAATTTTATAAATTATTTATCTCTATTCTTCTGCTTCAGTCTTTGAGGAAATAGAGGTAATGGTTTTTCTAAAAGGCTGTGTTTGTTCATTTTCATTTTGGTCACTTTCCATTGATTCCTTCTCTTCATCAACTTAAGTTTCTCTTTGGATTCTAGTTTCAATTTCTTTTTCACTTCGTAATTGAATAGCTTTAATTTGCTCCTTATTTTGATCTTTTGGATTAATTTCCACCGTACTCGGAAGAATTCCAGAAGATCTGTTACTATGTGCAGTAGCAATATGTCCTAATTGATTTTTAATTTTTCTAATAGCAGCTCCTTGATTCTGTATTTGACTTCCCATGTTTAACATTACTTCTTTCATCGTCATATTTTCTTTAACTTGTGGGTTAAGATTAGAGTAAAATCCAATAGGATAATAAGGTTGATAACTAGGATTTCCTTGGTTGTTCAAATTTCTGGAGGGATTCACCAAATTGTTATCATTATTCTAAGTAAAATTAGAGTGATTTTTCCATCCAGGATTATAAAAGTTAGAATAGGCATTGTTATTTCGATTATCTATAGCATTTAAACTTTCATAAGATGATTGAGTATCAATGATCTGTCCTGGTGAATGTTCCTTTAATACAGAGGGTATTTGAGAATATTTCACTCCAAATTGATCAATCTTTTTCAAAAAAGCAGCAATTTGAGATGCTAAAATACACATTGCATCAAAATCATGATTACTAACTACTCTATTAGGATTTATGTCATTGAAAATTGTTAGTAGTCATTTCTTCAATTAAAGAATATGCTTCATCAAAAGGTTTTTACATTAGTGATCCACCCGCAACAGCATTTATAATAGATTTAAGTGATCTTACTAATCAATTACAAAATGTTTGAATTATTAACCAATCTGGTAGAGCATGGTATAGATATTTTCTAAGAAGGTCTTTAAATCTTTTTTAAGCTTCATATATTGATTCCCCTTCAAACTGACAAAAAAATGTAATATTGTTTCTAAGCTTAGCTATTTTCAAGGGTGGAAAATATTTAGCCAAAAATTTTTTTGATAGTTCTCCCCAAGTTCTAATAGATATAGGTGCTAATGAATTTAACCAAGCCTTGGCTTTATCCCTTAATAAAAAAAGAAAAAGTCTAAGCCTAACAGCATCATTAGGCACTCCGTCATATTTAAAAGTAGCATAAATTTCAAGAAAACTAGCAAGATATAAGTTTAGATCTTCAGTAGGTGTTCCTCCAAACTGATTATTTTGTACCATTTGGATAATAGCAGATTTAAGCTCAAATGAATTAGCAGCGACATACGAATTTTAAATAGTTAGGTGAAGTTCACCTGCTGTCGGATTAGCATAATCTTTTAAAGGTCTTTGTCAATTTTTATTTATTTGATTATTTAAGTTATTCGCCACTTTGTTTAAGTTTTTAATTTCTTTTTGTTGTTTTCAAAATTTTCTAACAATACGCTCTAATTTAGAATCGTAAAGTACTAAACCTTCAAATCCAATATTTTCCATAAATAAATATAATAAGCAAAGAAAAATTCCTTAAAAATAACTTTTAAATAAAAATATATTTTCTTTTTGGATTTATGATTTTTGATATATTTTTATATTTTTTATATATAATTATCTCTAAATTTTCTAATTTACTAAATCTATTTAAGTTACTGTTACCTTCCCCAGAAACGACCCAAAAAACTTGATCCCAATGAAATATAGTTGTGTGGAAATTATATAGTTGACTCTGATATGCAACGGTGCCAAAAGCTTGATGCAATATTTTATGAATTAGAAATTTAAGCAATTAATGTTGGAATTCTATGCAAGTATATGTATCGTTATCAAGTAATAAAATTTTTTCTATTTAAGCCTCAAATATCGATCCTACGAGGAAGATTTAAATTTAAAATGATAATTTACTAGGAAATTCACAGAAAGTTAAAACAAAATTACTGTCACTAATTTCAAATGTTGAAATATTAATAAAATTAAATTATTTAATTATTAGCAAAACTAAAATTCAAAGTTTTAAATAGTAACTACTAAACTATTAAACTATGTTTATGTGATGAATATTTCTTATGTGAAAAAACATCTTTCCCATTACAATGATGTTTTGGTGAAATGAGATGAGATAAATGATTTTTAATTCTCTACTCTGATACAGTGTTATAGAAAATCATTGGCTAATCCCAGGTTTAGTCCTTATAGCTGTGGCTAGGCTAGGAGGATACTGGCTCCCACTCCAGAGCTCTCACTTAGTTTTAAAATACTGAGACGGAATTGAGGATTTTAGTCTGTCACCCTAAAGATTCTCCAATTCTATACCCAACAAAGTAAATTTCTTTATTTATTTGCACTTAATTCCATGAACAAAATTCTCTTTCATGGAATTAAATGTGATCCTCACTCTATTGTAGAACTCATACTTCATTTCCCGGATCATATGTTTCACAACATATTTTAACAATTCAATATTCTAGATCAAAAAGTAAATTAAGTTCGGAGTTGAAAAATCATCACAATTTATTTTCTATTTTATTATTGGCACATCCATATTATCTCTTCATTTCACCATATCTCAGAGTAGAGAGAAAGATAAAGTAAACTACTTAGACTTCATGAGAAAGATACAACATAACAAAAATTTCATATATAAAAGAAAGTTCATACAACACTAATAAATAAACAACGCTTATCTGAAATTCTTTCTCAAAGCAAATCCCTTGTAGCCTTTTCTAGAAAATGTTGGGAGAAGAAATCTCTCACTTTTCTCCTTTTCCAACACTCTTAGAGAAGAAGTCACACTTAATCTCAACACAAATACTCTAAATTCTTAAAGAAAAATCACTAATAGACTCTAAAATGGCGGTGGAATGAAGATGAAAAAGTGTATGGTGTGTAAGAGATTGAATTGAGGCGAGGAATGACAAAAAAAGAGCCAATTTTCTGATCAATTTCGGCCCCAAATTGAGCCTAGAGTCGATTCTCCAAAAGGTGCCTCCAAAAACTCTTCAAAAAGCATCCAGATTCGTCAAATCTTTAAGAAATGGGGTCTGAACAGACATTGGCGCCGTCGACACCAGCGTTCATTTAATTAATTGGCCGCTCTCTGTCAACCGGCGCCATCAGTGCTGCTCTTGGCACTGTCGGCGCTAAGTATTTCTCAAAAACGTCATTTTGACTCTAAATTAAAGTGTAATAATTTAATTTACGAGCCTCTGGACCAAAGTAAACTACTTAGACTAAACTCTCTTAATAGCTCCTCTAAAGATATTAAAAGATCACCAAGGAACAACAATCAAGAAAGTAAATTGACCATTTGGAAGCCAACCAACCACCCCATTCAAGAATTGAGCAGTTTCCCGAAGAGAGCTCGGTCGACTAACCTAAAGAGTTGATAACCAAAAGGCTCAGTGATTTGAAAGACCATAATACCCTTTACAACTCCTCTAAAGCATATGTAAAACAAATAATTTTATATATTTGTACATATATCTTCTATAAATCGGGGGACCATATCATTTATTAAGGAATTTTAGTCTCTTCTTTCTAAAGCTTTTTTCTATAAGGATAACTCTCTCCCCTTCTCTTATAAGTTCTACTTTCAAATCGTAAAATGGGTCACATAGCCTTATAATAACCCATTTTTCCTCAAAGGGGCATGTTGTTGTGGCCTTTTTCTTTCTCTCCCTCTCTTTCTCTCTCCCTTTCCATCTTTCTCTGATTCTGTCACACGATTATTGCCACTCCATTCGTTGAGCATGCCTCACAGGATAAATCAAGATTCAACACACACACACACACATACATGAATAAATATGTGTTTTTGTGTGTGTCTGTGTGTCTATGTACCTACCACGACTCTTTGGTTGGCAGAGTTTGTAAGACTCCTAGGGTCATGGGTCCAATGTCGCCTATGTGAGAGTGGAATTCATACGCACATGAGGTTGGTCTGGAGGCTCGTAAAATAGCCTCTAACCAATCTTTATATATATGAAGGCCATATAGATGAATGGAAACCTTAACTTCTAAAGTAGTAGTGGAGAAAATTGTATTGATCTCAATTGCCACTATGATTATACTTATTATTCTTGCCTCTGAAAATGTTGAGCCTTTGGATTCATTAATTTGTTGCAAAAAGTTTGGAAGCGAGAAGTTGGAAGACATTTAGTAAAAATATCAGCTATTTAATTTTAAGTATTGATATGATGTACTATAATATATTTAAAATTGATACAATCTCTAATGCAATGATCATCAATCTCAATATGATTTGTTCGAGTATGAAAGACCAAATTGTTGGCTAATGCAATTATGAAGGAAGTATGACAGTAAACCAGTGTAGGTAGGTATTGTTTAAGAGAAATCCAGGAAGAAGCTGATGAATCCAAATAGTTTATGTTGTTACGACTGCAAATGCTTGATACTTGGCTTCAGTTGAAAAGCGTGTGATAGACGATTTTTTCTTGGCAAGCCAAAAGATTGGAGTTTTGCCCAAAAAAAAGAGCTTGTGATTAACTTTTATTAAAATAATATCTTGTAAAATCATTATTAGAATGTGCATGTAGATGAAGTGTATCATAATATATGGGAAGACCATAATGAAGAGTGGATTTGATGTAACAAAGTACTCACTTATGTTGTTGAAAGTGAGCTGAAGATGGTTAATGCGTGGCTTGGCATGACCGATTTATAGCAAATGAAAGATCGGATCTTGTAAAGGTAACACATTGAAGTAATTCTACTTGGTGATGATAAAGTGTAAGATTAGATTTAGGTATAAGTGAAGAACTGGTAGATGACTTTATGGCTGTGGAATTTTGAAGAGGCTTGTAGTTGTGTATGCTAACCCGATTTAGTTTTTCCAAAGCATAATGAAATTGATGTAGTATTAGTTCATAATTAGTAAGAGATGATTTTATGCCTATAAAAGTAGAGAGATTTCCAAAATTTTTTATGTCAAACATTTGGTGTAAATTAGAAAGCAATTACAAAATAACTTCACTCTCATTATATATAATTAAAATTTTATCTACATAAATATGGAGACACATAACTGTATCTTGTTAATTATAAGAAATGAGTGACGAGTTGATATGACTTTGGTAAATACCCAAAGCTCTGTAAACTTTTTGATAAAGTAGCAAATATATGAGGAGGCAATTTCTTAAAACTATAACTTGCATTATGTAATAAAAAATACATAGTTATGGTTTGGTTGGCCAACAAAACCCAAATGTTTGGACATATAAACTATTTAATTAAGTTGTTTATGCAGTAATGCATTAGAAAAATCCATTTGAGTGATCGAGTAACTATTTAGGATATTCATTGTAAGAAATGCATGAACCATAGGCATTTTGGGAATGAGACCAAATGACTCGTTAAAGTAAATTCTGAATTTTTAGTATCCTTAAGCAACTATAAACGGGTTTTTGACCAAAGGAAAATATGTTGAGATTTTCATACATATTTTATACTATTTTTGATGATATCACACTTTAAAGAAATGTATTTTTGATGTTTTGTTACAGAAATGAGGAATTAGGGTCATTGGAACAAAAAGATGCAAAAAGGAGCGAATTTGGAGCAAACAGGACGAAAATATTAAGATTTGAACTAGGCCGCGACGGCACCCTCGACACCGCCGACGGCGAGATTTTCCCGAGACTACAGGACAAAATTTCTAGAAGCCCACCGATGGCGCCATCGACCCTGTCGACGGTGAGATTGACGGTTAATGCCTACTCAAGCTTTGGATAAGGCCAAATTTTGAAGGGATGCTTAAGCAACTCTTGGGAAAGCTCATCTACAACTTTAAAAGAACATTTTGGCCGAAAATAGAGAGTCCAAGAAGTGCTAGAGGTGCTAGAGACGTTAAAGAGGTATTATGAGGGTAAAGTCAATGGACACAGATTAAAGCCGTATTTTGAGGGTAAAAGACCAAATTTTAAAGAGGTTTTAATAATCAGTCAACTGGGACATAGATTAAAACCATATTATGAGGGTAACAAACCAAATTTTAAAGAGGTTTTAATGATTCAAGTTTATACTTACGGAGTTGTTGAAATTGAAGATCAAAAGACTGGAAAAGATTTAAAGTAAATGGAACATAGATTAAAACCATATTATGAGGGTAAAAGACCAAATTTTAAAGAGGTTTTAATGATCAGTCAACCTAAATATTATGAGGGTAAAAGACCAAATTTTAAAGAGGTTTTAATGATCAGTCAACCTGAATGACCCCTGAATAGGTCGGGCTGACGACGTTAAACCAAGCGCTTTATGGGAGGCAACCCATATTTTTCTTTACTTTATTTGTGATTATAGTAGTTTTTATTTGAAATTATTACTAGTGTATGGTAGTATTAAGCTCTAGTATTCTTATTTACCCTTGAAACATCTTAAAAATTGGATCCGTGAAGAAAAATTGGAACGCATTCGGACCAGAGCGAAACTGTGAAAATTTTGCCTTGGCGCCATCGACGCCGCCGACGGTGGGCTTTTCCCGAGAGTCAAGACAAAATTAATACAGAAGTGCGTCGACGACGCCCTCGAGGCCGCTGAGGGCGAGACCAGTAAGATGATGGTTTCTTGTGTTCGAGTGGCAGTTTTTGACGGTTTTTGGGCGGGAATAGTCTTCTTAAACTCAAAAATTTGAATTCTAATTCATATTTTCCCTCCAAAAATGAAGTAAAACTCTACCAATTCTATTCCTATGGCATCCAATTCCCCTGATAATCCCAAAATGCGAGTTTCCAATCGGCGGAATTTTATTAGTGCGGAAGCACAACGAATCTTCAACAAGTTGCTGATGAAGAAAAGATTAATTAAAGAACGAGGACTCGTGAATCGCAGATTGAATAATCCCACGATGTATATTGAAGAAACGATAGTGCGGCGAAGATGGGAAGTGCGGTGGTTCTGTGGTAAAAGAATTTTATGCAAATTTACATGGAATCAACCAAGGAGTTGTTTATGTGCGAGGAAGATGGATCACTTTTACTCCTGTAAGGATTAACGAGTTATATATGATAGAAAATGTTCCTGTCTGCCACTATTCCAATTTCGTCCCAACGAGAAACCAGATGAATGAGATTTACCAGTATTTAATGGACGAAACTGGCGATTGGGAAACAAGAGAAAACGGGCATGTTAGTTTTTTTGCAACACTCCTGAATCACGTTTCTAAATATTGGCACTTTTTCATTTCTGCGAAACTATTACCGACAATGAAGATCGGTAAAGTTTCTAAAGAAAGTGTCATTTTGAATTACTGCATCCAAAGGGAACTGTCGATCGACATTGGATCTATAATTGCGAAGTCGGTTTTGAGCCTGATCGTTCACGGATCAACTTATGGGCTTGGACACCCCTCCACAATTTTCCCACTTTGCAGTCAATTCCAAGTGTCCTATGAGAATTGGGAAAAAGTACTGCTGCCTTGGAAGCCTTTGGATCCAACTGAAAGATTCCCATCATTTGAAGATGAAAATGACATGACTGTGATAGTTGATCAATCATTTCAGAATTCACTGTCAGTTCAACCCTTAGTCCCTGATAAGTCTTTGGTGATCCTGCGCTGAATCAAGAAGTTGGAAAAGGAGGTACAAAATGTCATGAATGCAATTAATAATATCTACAATTTCTTCAATCATCTGGACTGGAGGATGAAAGAACATTTCCAACATTCTAGATATTTAGAAGATAGTTTCATACGACTGATGAGGAGGATGAAATTAATTGAAGAGGATTCTACTGAATAATTTCCATTTTGACCCTTCTACAACCTCTTCGTTCATGTGCAATCAATGGACGATCTCAGAGGATAATCGAGTATCGAGTCCGATGATTAGTAGATTTATATTACTACCTATATGTCTATCTATGTATTTTGATTTGAACTTTGTATTTGGTTTGCTTTAGAATTATGCTTATAGATCTCTGTATAGTTGAGACTAAGGATAGGATGTTTTGTTTTTAGTGTTTTTAGTGTTGTGGCTTGGATTACGATGCTGAATTACTGTATTAAGGTTGAGAAAATACAAAACTTTGGTGTTTTATGGAATGTTTTTGTACCTCTTGGAATTTATATATAAATGTGATGTTTTGTGTTGTGAAAGTTTATATGTGCTAAGTACATCATTTTGTCACTTAAAATTATGTCTATAATGTTTGAAAAGATGTCTTTAAGGCTTGGAATTGATCGAAATCGTAAAAATTGGGAATTTGAGCAAAATCAATAGAGCCCGCCGACGGTGCCCTTGACGTCGCCGACGACGGATTTTTCGCGAGACTCAGGTTAAAAATTCCAATAGAGCGCGCCGACGGCGCCATCGACCCCACCGATGGCGAGCTCACAAAAAATACCTTTAACCGCGATTTTGACCAGTCAATTCAACCCCGTCGACGGCGAGCTCACAAAAAAACACCTTTAATCGTAATTTTGACCAGTCAACCACATCCCCTTCCTCCTAAAAATGTCATTTTCGACCTAGGGCTTGAAAGATCTTGGATTGGGAGATGATTTCAAGACTTTTTGACACTAGATTTGATCATCTCTAGGTAAGAGCTTCACTTCAAGCTAAAAATATTTGATTTTCACCATGAATTTCTCCCACATTGAAGAGATCCGAAAAATTTGGGAATGTGAAGAAAATTTGGGAAGAAATTCATGAATCTTATTGTTGAACTCTTAGAACTATTGGAAGCCATGATTTACATATTTGAAGTAATTTTTGGAATTTTTCTATAATTTGATTAGATTAAAATGGCTCCATGACAAAAGAGAAGAGTTGAGTTCAATGAGTCTCGCTTTGTCAATGCGATGGCTCAAACAAATTTACTTCCATATTAAAAGGAAAGAAGTGCATACAAGATCAAGTTTTTGAAATTTCGGGAGGGGAAATCGAACGAGTTATTGTCGAGCGGAGGTGGAAAAACTTTTGTTACACCACCAATAAAGCTGATGCAAATGTTGTGAAGGAGTTATACTCCAATGTGATTTATTCTGATAATAGAATCATTCAAGTGTGTGGATTCCCTGTTGAGTTTACTGCCGCCCGCATCAACACTTTTTATGAAGTCTTAGACTGTTATAGCTGCCACTACGAATGCTTTAGTATGATGGAAGGCCCCCTCAATGATGTGATCAACTTTCTCACTGATGGGAAAGGAACATGGAAGATAAAATAGCGAGAACGGGTAAATTTTTCTGCTTCCATGTTGAATGCCACCTCTAAGGCGTGACATTATTTCATTTCTTCTACTCTGTTACCGACCTATCACCATAGTGAGGTAACTAGAGATAGAGCGATTCTTAATTTCTATATTCAGAATAGTAGAACTATAAATGTGGGGAGAATAATTCTTAAGAATATATTGACTACAACAAGGAGTGAGACTAGTGGAGGTCTAGGACATCCTGGACTTATTTATGCAATTTGCAAACTTTCTGGAGTAGAATTTGGATGAAGAATGGGTTTATCCTATGAAACCCATTAGTAAGACTAATCTAAAGACTTATGAATCCCATGAGAAATGGAGAACTGGGAGTAGAAGTCAAGAACCTTCTACTAGTAGAGATGTCCCCTCTACAAGTTATGATCTTCCACCTTCTAGTTCCCCTACCCTCTCTGATTTGATGAATGAGTTAACCTTGCAGCGGAAGAGCATAAAATTGATAAGTGAAAGGATTGGAGGTTTAGAACGCTGACA
>JXCR01145043.1:74809-100982 GCA_002079205.1 Phalaenopsis hybrid cultivar | reverse complement strand
GTATGATAATTAGGGTGTTTATCAGAAACTCGATAGTAGGGAGACTCATATTTCAATTGTTGAGATGGTAAGCGATTAATGAGATAAACTTCAGTCCAAAATCTAGCTGGAACAGAACATTCTATCAGTAATGTGTGCACGGTATCCAATAGATGTCGATTTTTTCGTTCAACATCTCCATTTTGCTGCGGTGTATAGTTACATGAACGTTGTAAAACAATCCCTTTGTTCTAGAGAAATGTTTGAAACTCATGAGACATGTATTCACCGCCATTGTCAAATCGTAAGGTTTTAATGCGAGCGGAGAACTGGGTTTCAACATATGCTAAAAATGTTTGGAATACAGTAAATACTTCTGTTTTGGCACGCAAAAAATAGATCCAAGTAAATCGACTGTAATCATCAATAAATGTCACAAAATATCTTTATTGAGCATGTGAAATAACCGGTGTAATTCTCATACATCACTATGAATAATGTCAAAACATTTATTGACACGACTGCCTGAAATAAGAAAAGGTAACGTCTTGCTTTTTTCAAGTTTATAAACAGAATAGTCAACTACTAAATTCTTATCTGTAGAACAAAAAATACCATATTTATGTAAATGCTTCAACACCATATCATTTGGATGACCCAGTCTTTTATGCCAGATGTCTGCCTTATTCTCAACAACTGAAGATGCTAATGAAATATTCTGAGGAACAGTAAATTGCAATGGAAACAGTCTACCCACTTTAGGC
This sequence comes from Phalaenopsis hybrid cultivar, assembly GCA_002079205.1. Taxonomy (NCBI): domain Eukaryota; kingdom Viridiplantae; phylum Streptophyta; class Magnoliopsida; order Asparagales; family Orchidaceae; genus Phalaenopsis; species Phalaenopsis hybrid cultivar. The sequence goes on along the minus strand of JXCR01145043.1, from coordinate 100,239 downwards.
CTCTTCGCTATCACCTTCCCCGACTCCTGATTCTGCACAATACAACCATCACGAGAAAAATGTACTTTACAGTTATTATCCACAATTTGACTAACAAAGAGTAAGTTAGTAGATAATTTAGGAGAAACCAAAACATGTTTGAAGGATGAGTTAATATCACCAACTGTCGTAATTGGAATATTATTTCCATTAGCAACCTGAATATGTTGAGTACCAGTGTATGGTCGTTATTTATGCAATAGCTCAACAGTGCTAGTCATATGATTTGTGGCGCCTGAATCAACAAACCAAGGAGAAGTAACCGAAGAAATAGTTTTACCTTTTCTTTAAATGCCGAGAGCAGAAAATGCAGAGAGAATCATCTGTTGAACCATATAGGGTGTGACAGTTAATTGATTATTGTCAGCAACAGTAGAAGTCGAGGCAGGATTGTTAGATACTGTGGCATGAAGTGCTTGTGGTTTGCGATTTTGGGGTCTNTCATTAGTTATTTATTAGTTATTAAAATTATCTATTTATTTTAATTGTCTATTAGTGACAGATAAGCAAATTAAACGTCGTTATTGTAATTAAAGTATTTCTTTTCCAAATCTTAGTCCGTAATTCTAAACCACTCCCTGTGGGATCGATATCTAGGACTCAATTAGAGCCCTATATTATTTGAGCGATACGTATACTTGCGTTGACAAATTTGACTTTAACATTATTGAATATCATTAATTATACATCTTAACCAAATCAGACACATATATAAAGTCGCGATCAAGTCTTTGGACACCGTAGCTGGAAATTAAATCTTCTAGTAGCATCATCAAATTCTTGTATTTGTCGATTACAAAAAAAAAGTCGGTCAATTTTGAGTCAGGCTATATTGTAATTTGTGTCATATTTGATTTTGTAAATCAATTTATAAGAATAAATGTTTGATTAGATTGGGAAAAAACTATACTTCTTGTTCCTTAAGATTGTAACATCTAAAATTTTGCAGCTCTCCATTTTTTATACTAGAAGAAATATTTTATTAGAATCATGAATAATTTTGGTCTTTGAATGATTTGTTTTAAAAAATGTTTGCATTAGATGAAAAGTAGTTGTTTTTGATTAGGATTCAATTACATAATAGAAGATGGGTTATGATGATAATTGGTTTGTACTTGGGGGCAATTGTTCTGATTGGGAGTTGTTAAGAATGTATAGGAGAATCAAATGAAGAGGAAGCATAAATGTGAGGTTGGTAGAGCCCTTTAGGCGAAGCAAATGTCAAGCTAGGAACAAGCATCAATAGAGAATGGATGAGAGTAGAAGAGATCGGTGGGAAGATTAAAGAAGTATTTTGATAAGGAATTATTTTTTCATGAAAGAGAACATGTTGATATAGGGTAGTTTTATCATTAGTGGGATTGTAGGATTTTTAAACTCTGGAAAGTGGTGCATAACAGAAAATATGCATGGGGTAGACCTAGGAGCTAATTTGTTGGGGGAGTATGGTTGCATCCAATGTCAGCAAGTACATCAAAGTGTGTGAAGTGACATATAATGGGGTTGGTTGTTGTGAATTTATTTGTATGTGAAGAGGTTATTGGAATTTGAGGAACGTAAGCAATATATGAGATAGACAAATGCTAGTAGTGTATTGACCAAAAAAAATGGTCAACTTGATTATAGAAGAAGGGCACAAATATTTTCTAAAATATCACGATGTTTATGTTTTAAAACTCCATATTGCTCAGGAGTATGGATAGGAACATAAATGAACTATGTCAAATTGAATAAGTAATATTTGTAAAAAACAGCAGAAAACTTCTCTGCCATCATCGGATCGTAAGATCTTGATTTATTTACTTTTTTTTTTCAATAAGAACCTTGTTTTTAAGGAAGTAAGAGAGTGCTTCATAATTAAATCTCATTGAAAAAACCCAAAAATTATTTAGAATAATCATCAATAAAAAAAATGTAGTATTTAAATCTCTAATGTGAGATTATAGAAGATGGACCCCATATATTAGTATGAATTAGTTCTAAGATAACAAAGCCATAAGTTTAGATTGAATTAAAAGGTAAATGGTGACTTTTAGCTAGCTTACATGTATTTTAAAGAGATGTAAATGTTGGCTTTATATTTGGGATGCAGGAAAAGAAGATTCATTATAAAAAAATAGTTAAAACTAGTGAAAAAACCAACGGTCATGTGTGCATAGCTAAACTTGGATTGTTTTTATAGCCTACCAATGATTATTATAACTGATGGATTACTTACATGTTGTACTGTAGATTTCAAGTAAAAAGATGTTCCTACTGTTCTAACATAATCACTAACCGTTGATTCATAGAAAATTATAAAGCGACAAATAAAAATTGTCGGACATTCATGTTGTAGTTTCTTGAGCTATTAATAGCAGATGTTCATGTTATTTTAACCAATAGTCAAACATGTTGGTTATTAACAAATTAGTACTCAAAATTCAAATAAATTTTGGAAATTTGTTAGAAATGGTCATTACATCAAACTGACACACAAAATCTCTAATTTCATTATCATATGTTTGCCTTCAAAATATTTTCACTAAAGTTATAAGTTTCCTGATTTCTTATACTCAGATCATGAGTAACATTGTCCCTAGTATTTCTTAAAGTGTTTTATTTAATTTGAACGGTAACTTTTTTTGCATTTTAGGATTACATGTTTTGGAGAAATTAAAAATTTTGATATGGGTTTCTATATATATATTTTTATGTAACTCATTTTTACATGCATATGATTCATATCCTAGTTCTTTCCATATATAACACCTTAATTTTAATAATAATTAAGAAAACTACATACCTTGTACATAAACCTTATGTTTTGTATCCACCTAAATTTTGATATTTACATACATGAAACTTTTGTACTTTAAATTCAAGCATGAAAATGTGCATTTTACTTTTAAAAATTGATAATTGTGAAATCAATGTTCTTGATGTGGTATTAAAGTTTATAGTGTTATGTATATAAGATTAAACTTTTAGGTTTAGGATATGTATATACATAAGATCTGTGTCCTACACATGCAAATGCCCCTTCGTAAAGGTAAATTGACATACCTGGCACGCAGTTCTTATGTTTTATGTTTCTCACACCTACTGTTTTGTATTTACATGCATGACACTTTGGTGCTTTAAACCTATCGTGAAAATGTACAAATCACTTTTATGGAAGTAGTAAACAGTGTTATTTTTGATTTGATAGTAAATTTTGGAGTGTAATGTGTGAAAATATTAAAGTTTAGGTTTAAGATATGTAAATACATAAGAAATGTATGATATGAATTTAAATTCTTTTGTATATATGCATGACACTTTGGTGCTTTAAATATATGCATGAAAGTTTTTATTGAAATCTTAAAAATTGATAACCTTGATGTTTTTTATGTGAAATTAATGGTTTGATTGCTATGTGTGTAAATATGAAAGTTTAGATTTGTGATATGTAAATACATAAGAATTGTATGATATGTACGTAAAAGTCACTTCTAAAAAGCAAATTTGAATTCCTAGCACACAAATCATTTGTATTTATGTATGTCACAACTAAACTTTTACATTTATATACATAGAATTTGGTGCTTTAAATCTATGCATGAATGTGTGTATTTCTTTTTTAAGAAGTGGCAGAAGTAATGCTTTTGACATAAATTTTAATCCGACTCATAAATTATGAAAAAAATATTGTTTGAAGTATTAATTAAGAGAGTGAAATGAGAGAATGTTGATTTTTTGTATTAGAGTTTCCACATTCTCTATTTTTCTACAAGGCTAGTGTGTAGATGTAGCACTCGAAACCTTTTTTTTTAGATTTTGACACCAACACTTAGTTGTTTTACCACTTACTTGATCAACATTTGAAAATTCTTAGCCACATCATCAAATATAATATCTTCCAGGCTACTAATCTTCTCATCTATACTTATTTCTTCTATATTGTGCTCTTTTGCTAAAAATGCTTCGTAGAAAAAGTAGGCTATATATGGAGATTCATACATCAAGATCATGGATTTATAATAAACTATATATTGATAGAAAATGAAAAACTAAATAGTTCTTGAATGGTGTCGAGACCTTCATGCCAGCGGCATCTCAGCTTCCAACTTACCTATCTAAGGGTAGGTTTTAGTGTCCATATTCGAAAAATAAGAATCAAGCACATATAATGCAAGATGAAGTCAAGTATGTTTTATAACATAAAGGATTTAAATCTAAATTTTTATGTTGGACATTACATGTAGAGGTTAACAATTCAATATTTAGCTCTACTTCTTCAAAGTATTATGATCATCAATCTAAGTTTAACTCTAGTAGATTTATAGAAATAGTTTTTGTTGGAACATGACCTTATTATTTGAGTGAAGTGGAGTAAGAACTATCAAGCCAAGATGCTCAAGTGTTTTGAAAATTACTGATTGCAACATAATGGTCATTGTGAGATAGTTATACTTCTCATTCTGAGTTATCTGTACCTCTCAAAATGTTGAAAATAGAAAAAGATGTTAACATTTCCAAAGAGTGCTCTATTAGTTTACAAGAGAAAGAGATAGATTATAAGAAAAAAATTATTTTAAAAGTCTTATACACAATAAAAAAGCCTGTCTTTAAGATATGTTTGAAATCAGAGAAGATTGATTGTTGTGTAAATCGATGCACACTATTTTATAAGCCATATTTTCAATGTATTCCAAGCTTGGCCAAAATGGTAGTAGAATAATGTCTCAATCTTCTAAATCAATTTATTGAAGAAGGAAGACTGGTGAGTGAAGCTGAAGTATTTGATGCTTTTCGAGGCTCAAGTAATTGTTTGAGGGTGTATAAACCATTATAACTAGGTACTTGAGGAGCATATGATTGGCCTTCAGATCTTTTATGTGGTAATCCATAACATCAAAATAAATAAAGAAATTACAAATACCAATTTGTGAATTTTAAGGCAAATTTTGAGAAAGATGAGGAACATGATGAGAAGGTTGATTTGTTGCTTATAATTTGTGCAGGAAGTAACACTTTTCATAAATTTTCAATTGATACAACCTAACTCTTAATAAGCATGACCTGATATGAGACGGTATATGGTTGCAAATCATAAAGTTGATCATTATCAAATGTTATAGGTGAAATTGCACTTGAATCGAACAACTAATCAGTCATTGATTGAGATGAGCCAAAATACAAAGCTTTCAAGCATTAAGGTAAGTTGTATTCAATATTCATCTAATGTCAAGTATGTATGAAAAACATGACCAAATTTACCATGAATTTGACAATCAACAACTGCTTTGGCATTATTTCATCCTCTGTCTCAAGTTGATGACATGCAACCACGACATGTAGTAGTGATTTGTCTGCAACCTTTATTTTTTTTTGTATTGGTAGTTAGTGCAAGGTAAGATGCCTGAGTTGGTGTGACTTGGTGGCATGAGTAATGTCATTTACTTCATTAGTTTCCTTAGTATATTATAAGAAAAACAATACATCAAGACTTATTGTAATAAGAATGTCGGATAATAGTGGTAAAAGCTAGCTAACTTAGGCTTAAGCCATTTAGAGTGTATAAAAGACATCTTCTATATCTAGAGGAGTACCAGAGGGAGCCATAAGATCAACATTAGCTTTAATTTGAGAAAAATATTAAGTCATGGTTTGCGTCCCCATTGAAATATGATGAAACTTATTTTTAGGTTGATTAAGATGAGTCTGATTGATATATTGTAATAATTGTTTCAAAGTTAGCCATCTTTCACCACATGAGTCTAGGTTGATAACATATGGTAAAGATGGTGAAATAATAGTTTCAATAAGAATTGTAACTGCCAAAGGTAAAATGGTTCCATCTAAGTATCCTTGAACACCAATGCTCTAATTAGTTCAGGAAGTTGTGATTTCCAAGTGGAAATTTTATCTTTTGTAAGTTGGGTTGAAATTATATTTTTAATATTAGACCTTAGGAACTTCAATAAAGAGGGAGTGAGAATGTTAGTTGAATGCATAGATTGACAGATTTGTGGATTCATGATAGAGGTTACTTATCCATTCTTTGGTAACATAATGGGGAAAAGCTGAAAGATAGATAACTAGAGATGATGGAAAAAATTACTGTTGATCAGAAAAAAATTGAATTGTTGAGCAACAGCTTTGATACTCTGTAAACCTTCAGTAGCTTCAACATATAGCACAGTAAGATAACAAAATAAACAAAAAAGCTATTAAAAATTATTGTCTTCATTCCATAAAACCTCTTGGGTCATTTAAAATTCAGATGTGTCATCAAAAAATTTTATCATCTATCATGAATCTTGAGGCATTCTTTTATCAAGAAATGTTCTAAATTAAAATTCAAGATCATCTAGGTTGTCGATTTTAGCAATTTTATATTCAAACTAACTGCCTTGATTAGAAGAACACAATGATATCAAAATTGGTTCATCCCAAGACCAACCAATCATAGATCAAGCCATTAAAGCACATTTGAAGGTTTTGGATAAGCAAATTAATGTTCAAAAGAACTCAAAATTTAGCATATCTATAGTAGGTCCTCAAATCAAAAGAACTCGATGACAGAAATTTTATGAGCTCAAGCTCACTTGATTTTGAGATCATTAAGGTCCTCAAATCATCAAAACCTCTATATTATCAAAGGGTACCAATGCAGTTAGCCTGATTACGTGGTTGGGAATTTTCTTTGTATAAAGACTATAATGCTCCTATCCTACAGGCTACCCACTCTCTTCATTTAAGGGGGAGAGGAGAAGGAAAAAAAATTGAGAGCATGTTCTAGACTGAAGGACTGACAATAACTTGCAGCCTCCATAGCCACCAACAATTATTGATCCTTACTCATATGTTGTTGTTGACCATCTTTAACTGCCCCTACTTGCTACCGTCACCTACCCTTATTTCCTAAAGTCACATCTCAAATATGACCATAACTCTAATATCATATTGAAGACCTAACGAATATTTCCAGCCTCCGTAGCTCTCGATCATATCTCATTGACTGTCATCAACCACTATTTGTCGCCAGCTATCAATCACTATCGGCCGCCCTTTCTAGGATTCGTTGTGACCCCATCTTGTTAACTTCATAACCCAAATATGATTGTAATGTATAATGTCTTATTGAAGACTCGATGATACCTTCTAGCCTCAGTAGTTGTCGATCACCATTGATCATCGTCTGTCAATTGTTGTTGATAACCACTAGTTTCCACTTTTCATAGTTGTCATTAGCGACCCCTACTTACAAACTTATATCCTAAATATGGTGGGTGTTGCTATCAACTGTATCCATCTTTACATTGTCTACTGACAAATGCAATGTCTAGTGTAAATCTGCAATCCTATTATGAAATAATGGGTCCAACTATAGCGTACAATCTTTATGGACAACTAATGTCATTTTAGTCACCAAGGATCACATATGTGATCAACTAACGATAATACAACCACTAAATACGACCTATATAACCAACTACTATTATGATTTCAACTACGAACTCTGTGGTTAACTAATGATATTACAGTCAACAACTATGATCTTTATGGCCAATTGAAACTATTGTAATCACCAACTTTGGCCTTATGGCTAACTAACGATATTTTATTCATCAACTATGGCCGATATGACCAACAACTATTATAAATTCGAACTACAGCCTCCGTGGTTAACTTACACTTTTGCAGTCGCCAACTTCAACCAATGTGGCCAACTAACATAATTATAGTCACCAACTACAATTTATGTGGCCAATTCACAATATTGCAGTGACCAACTACAGAATATGTGGCCAACTACCACTGTTATAATTTCTAACTATAACATATCTGGCTAACTGACGCTACTGCAATCATCAACTTTGGCTTATGTGGCTAACTGACGATATTGCAGCTTCCAACTATGGCCTTTGTTACAAAATATTTTCCGTGCAGTAATCAACTATGGTCCTCTCTGCTCAATTGTCGCAACTGCAGCAATCTAGTACAGTCATCATGATCAATTATATATGTTGTTGCCCAATTGTGGCTATTATAGCTTAAATACTATTATGCATTTGTAATATAAACATTGTAATTCAAACTTCATTAATTCTTGAGAAAAATGAACCTATGTACTTATAGAGTAATAGTATTTACTTTGACTGTGTTAAGCCTTGCAAGTTTTTCCCTTTCCAAGTTTTCTTATATAAAAAATCCTAAAGTCTCCTCCAGCTACTTTATTATTATCTATATGTGTGTTAGATTTTCTTGCAACACTAAATCATTAANTATATATATATATATATATATATATATATATATATATATATATATATATATATATATATATATATATATATAAAAGTGAAGACAGAAACATAATATATACAAAACAAAATGGAGTGTCATCTTTAGAAAGTCCAAATTGAGTGCTGCCAATGATGACTTCCAAAGCAATGGTGGAGAAAAAAGTTGTGATGTGCCAAAAGTAAAAATAAAATTGACATTTACGTACTTACCATGCACATAGTTCTTATGTATTTACATACCTAACACAAAGCTTTTATATATACATAAATTAAAACCCAAATCTTCAATATCAAGTCACTTAATTCATTATCACTAATTTTAAAAGTAAAAACCCACTTTTTATTTTGTGGATGAATTTATGACACCAATTTATTATAACTATAAATACCTTTTCGAAAAATACTGAAAGTAGAATATTCATTTGGATAGGTTGGAAGTTGGAACAGGCATGTCGTGGATATATGCTCTGGATCTTTATAATTGTTGTGGTAGAACTTTTGGGTCACAAGTCACTGCTAATGTTTGTTAAGCTTTAAACAAAGTTGGAATCTTAACTACCTGACTTAGGGTGAACTCCATGAAGAGGTCGTTTATAACCGTTTTCGTCTTAATTTATATTTATATTTTATTTTTTGAAATTTTAAATAAAGATATATTTAATATCTTAAATAAATAATATATCTATTTTTATTTAACATTGTAAGTGGCCGGGGTGTTTTTTTTATTCAAGTTATTAAAATGTCTATAAAAATATTTTACAATTATTTAAAATATTTTTAAAATTAATTTAATACTTTTAAAAAAATTATTAAACATATAAATTGAACATCTGTTTAAAAATAAAGTGAACAACAAATAAAAAATAGCTTAGGACTTTAGGTTTAGAAAATTCAATCTTTTGTATGAAAAATTAGAAATACAATATAAAATCTGAATGAATAGGAAAGTTACAGTGCTGCTTATTTTGGCTGAATTTAGAATTTGATCAATCTGGCCTAATTTGATATTTACACTAGTCATTAATGTAAAGTACTATCAACCACGNGAAAATAAAAGAAAGGATTGAAAATGATTCTAGAAAAAAAACAAAAAAAAATATATGTGAGGAGAAGCTTGCGGAGCTGCCTAATCAAAAATTGACTTCACTTGAATCAATTTAAGGAAGGAGGCTTAAGTACATTTCTAAAATTATGTTAATGTATTAGCATCTTTAGGGCGGTTCGGGCGATGAGAGGCTTCATGTTCTTCACCTCCAGCATTTTCATCTGGAAACGTGTGATGCAAGCCTGTAGGCTTTCATTCTCCCCCTACTTGATCATAGGGTCTCTGTGTTCTTTCTCTATTTTTGCTCATTACCAAAGTGTGTCAAGAAGATCTTCCATAATTCAAAGAAGGATGAAATAATCCCATTTAGCAGACTATTAAACCATCATAACTCAAATTCTTTCAGCATGGTCAGGAACAACCGACATTTCATGACGTTATCGATCTGCATGACTCCGACCATTGAGTCGAAAGAAGCTTGGTGATCGACCAAGTTTTGAAGTGAAGAATCTTGAGTGTCACTGGAGGTATGGTTCTTAGGAATCTTCCAGAGAAGGCACCACTCATAACCGGTAGAGCAAGCATTCCCACTCGGTCCGACCGATATGTTGATGCGACAATAATCATGTGGCCTTTGGTTGGCCGATCATCAGGCCAACTGTGGGGTACTTGCGGATTATCAGTGGGAGCCTTCTAAGGGCGGGATCACCAAGACTCTCTCTCCATGGGGCGGCGATCGAGCATTCTACTGGATCTTGGCCGTACAAAGAGCCTCGAACTAGTCCATTATTTGCGCTCACAGTGATTGTACTGTCTTGACGTGCCATCTCTCAATTGAATTCCTTGGGCGCTATTCCTTACTGTAAGGATTTTCCTTTGTAGTTGACTTTGCTTCTCGTATAGGGCATGTCAACGCTCACCACACTACCTTTCAGGATGCTGGATTCAGAATTGTTCTTTGGGAATGGACTTCTCGAGAGTTAGAGTCAGGAGGAGGAGGAGAAATAAAGAGAGAAGAATAGTGTCAACAAATTCATAGTAGAGAGGTCCACGGAGAAGTTCTCAGACCAAGGGTCCCTTTATTCATTATCAAGTGCGTATTTATAGGAGGTCTTCTTGTACAATTACAGGAAGACAGGGTAATTATGGGAACATTCATTAATCACAGAAAGGAGAGAAGGATTATAAAAATCACTCTTAATGCAATCAATGTACTGATTTAATTATAATTTTATATTACAATTTTAATTTGGATAGGGCGACCAAAGCGATGAGCTTAGTGTAGATCGTTTTCGCCAAGGTACGAGCGGTCAGTCTGCTGGCTACGTTCTACAGACTATTAGGGATCTTAGACGATTGAAACCATAAATATATTTGCTGATAAGATTTGTCAAGAGTGAATTTAATCAGTCTGTTAATTTTCTAGACAACTAGTTTATATCATGTCTTTTGAATTTAATACCTCAATCGTTGTGTCATTATCTTTAGCCGTTCGATTGTTTTGAGATTTATTCCTATAATGTTGGTGTGCACACTTTTTTTATTATAAAATATTTTTTTATTATTATATACTTAATATACATTTGGTCGATCAAATTTCTTTAATAAATTTATAATAAATTATCTATAACAGAAACTGGGGTAACATGGCTCCCTCCGAGAACCGCAAAGCTGGGTGGCATTCCACCTCTCCTCCAAATTCAATACCGTCCGATCATGCATAAGCTTATCAGGACCGTTCAACTGGTTCTTAGTTTGCGGCATATTAGGTGGAAAGCGTGGAAACTGAAAGGTGGAAGATGGTCCCTTTCATTAGAATTCATAGATTTGAAGTATATTTTAATTTAATTGTTATTAAAATATAACACAAAAAGAATCATCCCTCTAGTGATGTGTAGGGTGAGCGACATTACCGGTGGCTCACATTGCGGGACCCATGCCAGTGCCCGTGACGCTACACATTTGGCTACACAGGAAAATAGAAGCCAAACCGTTGGGCTCTGTGGCGGGGAGCCCCATGTAGTCTTTGCACATGGGGGCGTTAGAATAGTCATACTACTTGCAAGTAATTACAACGTTTGCCATGCTAAGCAAAAGAAACCGTTTACCTGGAGGCTATTCCTGTACATAACTCACTAAACAAAGGGTAATATGGGTATATGGTTATCCTGAGCAAGCTCAGCAAGATACGATGAGCTCATGCTCAGCGATTCCTGAGATGGACCAATTTCACGTCGAACAAAGAGAAATGGAGTATAATAGGCTGTTGAGGTACTTTAATTGCTCCTTCTTTGTATCTCATGGGATGAGCCTCTGTTTCCCACGAAGCTTTTAGGGCAACATTGTCATGCGTGGCCGATAGCTTTCGCTTTTCCGGCGACGGATCTGTGGGATCTTAATTTTCTCTGTGATTTCGGAATTGTTCCACTTTTGCAATGTTGCGTATGTATCGTCTGCTGATGAGTGTTGTCAATGCTGAAAATGCGAGCTCCAGAGAAGCTGTATTATACTTCTATAAATTCCGTCTTCTTTAGTCGAAACGCTAGAAAGTTTGCGAGGAAGTTAAAGTTTTCTGTGATCTGGAAAGATTGAGGGTTGCTGGAAAAAAGATCGAAAGAATTCACTGGTTTTGAAGCCTTTTTCTAAAGCTAGGCCTCACTGAAGTTTACGGATTGATTTTGTAGTGAAAAGAAAAAGGAACGAGAGTGCAAGATATAAACACTCGAGTCCTTTTTTCTTTTTTCTGGAACAAATGGCTTGTGAGACGTCTTCCGTGTTGCAAAACTAATATGTATATCTTGCCTTACTATGCTTTGATGCTGGTCGTGGTTTAGAGGGACTCTTCTCTCTGATTGGCTGTGAAATGGCGTCTTGGGATCAACTGGGAGAGCTCGCCAATGTCGGCCAGCTTGTGGGATTTGGGGCAACGCAATTAATTGGTATGATTGTGCAGGCTGCAGCCACTGCTCGGATGCATAAGAAGAACTGCCGGCAGTTTGCGCAGCACTTAAGACTGATTGGTAATCTATTGGAGCAGCTGAAGCTCTCTGAGCTTAAAAAGTATCCGGAGACAAGGGAGCCCCTTGAACAGCTTGAGGACGCTCTGCGAAGATCCTATATTCTTGTGAGTAGTTGTCAGGAACGCAGCTATCTCTATCTTCTGGCCATGGGCTGGAACATCGTGTACCAATTTAGGAAGGCCCAAAGTGAGATCGATCGCTATTTGAAGATCATCCCCCTTATTACTCTTGTTGAAAACGCCCGGGTTAGGGTGAGGATCTTGTATCTTTTCTCTGTTGTTTTCGTCTATACTCCAGGAACTTTCCTGAAATTCATGTCTATAAGATTCTATTTTAATTCTAAAATAACATGGAAGATACTAAAAGGTGGATGCTATTTTGCATTTGATTCTCCTCCTATCGTTATACAGATAAACTCATGTCATTTAGCTTTATATTTATGAAGCTGTATCACTTGGTTGCCTCAATTTACAACTTTTGTACCTAGCATATTTCTCATACATTTTTTGTATTTTTCAGAAGTCGCTAACAACAGAACTGCATTATTTAACTACAAAATAAACATAGCCAACTAACCCTGAATAACATAATTAGGAATCTTTAGTCCAACCACTAATTGTACATCTTAATATATACTAAAGCTAACAAACGAGCATATTCTTGCTGCATGGTGCTTGATTTTTCCATTTATGTGTGTAAACATTTAATACTTCTCTAATTTTTTAAGCAATGGAATTATTGAGTATTTGAATTATCGTTTTAAGTAAATGGTTACCTCAAAATGTGTAAAGTGGGTTATGGTTGCTATTGGAAATGGAAATGTCTCCAATCTTCATGTAATGAATCAAAAGGGCGTTATTAATTGATGTTTCTTCCTCCAATATTGTCCTGAAAAATATAACCATGGTTCTCTTTTCCATAAAACCATCCATTTTCTTTATACAGGAAGCCTCACTAGGCATAAAACTAACTAAACCATTAGGTAAAATAATTCCACTACTTCAGAAACCACTTCTAGATAGACCAACAATCATCAAATTCCATGAATGAATATCCTTGCGAGAAAGTTGTGGGCTCCGAAAATTCGAATACCTCGATCTCCCTCGAAAAGGAATAAAATGATGAGAATGAGAGTTTACCGTGAGGTTCCGAGTCAAATTTTCAGAAGACAAATGAGATAGTAGATAAGATACTACCCAGAGATTTCACTCTATTTTATGATGATATCAAGATCTGGTGTTCGAGATTTCTCATTGGTGCAAGCCTTTATGGATAATTACCCCTCCTGATAATGAGATATTACTTTCGATTAAGACTCGTCATTAGACACTAAGTATTCAAATTTAGTGTATAGTAGCATAATATATAAAATTTAAATTTTTTGAAATTATCCCAACACGATTATATAGAAGATGGTGGGGGAAATGATGATACACCCGATCAAGATCTTATGGTTTCGTTGTCTTAGGTTATCATAGACCCTGCTCTACTTAATCAGAGAAGGTAATGGACCCAAGCTGGCAGAAAAATTTGTCAGTAACTATGAGTTGTTTCGTCTAAGAGAACCTTGCAGACTTGGGATGAATGTTTGTCTAAGGAGACTAATATAAGTCAATCTTAGCATATATCATATGATTCATGATTCATTGGGGAAAAAATGTCATTGGGATACGGGCTACACCTGTGACAACAATATATAGTACCATTTGGCGGTAAATCACTCGGTCGGAGGGCTCTGGTCGTAATCTCTTTTTGTGGTACCATCTGACAACAAAACCCCACGGATAAAGGATTTAGGCCATGTCATTAGTGACATAGTTCTTTTGTGTTTAAATGTAATAGTATACGTTATATGACATTTACTCTATGTGATCTTAAGTTAACGTTAAATTTATCAGTCTCGACAAACGTTAGTGGAGACTGAATGGCTTTTTGCTTTTTAGCTTTTAGTAAATTTTTCTTATTATTATTTTTTTTAGAGTTTATGGTTTAAAATTTTAATTACATAAACAGTTCTCTCAGGTTGAAATTCACGATCAACACGACCATCTTCGGGGAGAGTCATTACTTGAATATCACTATTACAAGCATTAGTTATATCGACTCTAGTCTTTATGAGAAGGCTTGGACTAGCCCAATGTGTGCTCACATTTGTCAACTTTAGTCCTTATAAAAGGAGAAGAACGCACTGGGGACTTGGTCTTGTTAACTTTTATCATTGTAAGGAGGAGGATCATAATGGCCTAAGGTGGAACTTATGACCTCACTCTATAGGCTAGGCGGCTCGTTTGAGAGTATGTGACCTAAAAATTTCCGGTTTGGCTTTTGAAAAGAAGAATTTGTAAAACTTTTAAAATACATGCACACTTATCAAAGTGGATTTAATCTTATCATTAACATGCAATTAACCCATTCAACATTCTCAGTTACTTTAGATTAAGCGGCAGAGGACATGTAAATGTTGTATTTTTGATAATAACACATTATTCAAAGTGGGGCATTTTGATTTAATTTAATTTAAGCTCGCGCAACATTCTTGTACCACATGATTGATCATTCAACGTGATGGTTAGAGTACATGCGAGCATTTGAGCTGAACAACTTAGTTTTGAAATCTATGCATGCTCCTTAAAATAATTGAACAAATATTTTTGGGATAATTTTGAGTTGAAAAATAGCCCCAAAAATATACATGCTTTGAAATTGCCCTGAAATTTAAAAATATAAGTGCTTTCATTTTCGCCTTTTGTTCGCTGGTAGAAGTGTCATAGATCCGGTGGCGATTAAAATGATTCAGATTTTGGTTATATATTTGGAGTTATGAATCTCTCTCTCCCTTTAGCTTTCACTTGTATGTCTAAATGAGCCACAATTTGTGTGGCACCTTGAATTTTGTGTCGATGGCTTGCATGCGAGACTCAAGTAATATGAGTATAATTTATTTGAATTTTGATACTCTCTTTCATGAGAGTATTCATTTGGGTAGCCTTGTCCATAATTAATGTCACTATCCAATGCGGGATTTAGAATTACCAAGACAGAAACAGACAATCGCACAGTATTAATCAAATTTTCTATTTTTATTTTCTATCATTATTAATGGTTCAAAAAGAGTGAATGAAAGAACCACTAGAAATTAAATTAAAACATTTGCAAATTTATCATTTATTAGGTTATTCACATCTTTTATAAACATCGTCAAAATCTTAAAATAAAAAGTTAATGGAAAACATTATAAGCTAACTAAAGCCAGAGAATACTTACACCTCTCTACTACAGTAACCCAATAAAAAAAAATAATATGCATGTCAGATAAGCTTTTAATAAATCAATATAAAATATTTAATAATTTATGAATATGATCATTTACAATATTTCATAATATTAAAGGTGTTTTACTGTATTAATCATATATATATATATATATACAACCATCACATGAGTATCGTCTAAAAATTATGCCTGCTAATCTACTTGAATATCAACATTATTTTTCATTTATGTGCATTGATACTTTAACTTTCCCAGGCTATTACTATAAAATGATGAACTCTATCATTGCCAAACATGCACATGCAAACATAGTATGAAAATAACTATCTAATAATGATTATTTTGTTTTCATTTGCACAACAATCAATATACATGTATAAATTACAATAACTATGATAATTTAAACAATTCTAAGTACACATATTATTCGTACAATATAAACAAAAATTTAATAAAATCATAAATAACGAGTTTGCAGTAATTTCAATATAACTAGTGATAGTAACACTAAATAAATTTTATCTGGAAGAAGTAAAAATATTATTGTAGCATAAGAACTTGAGTATTCACCTCAAAATCATATGACTTTGTTTTAGATTTCTACTCTTTATTTTGAATTCACCTTCTTTAATTAAATATGTTTAAATATTCACATTAATTAATTAAATACTTAAGTAGTCATTTTATGCATTAATCAAAGCTCAATTATTTGATTTAATACATTTGAATCCATTCAAATCTTAACATCTTAATTTCTTTTTATTTTATAATTATCTTTATTTAATATTATACATGTGTATATATATATATTTCTTCTATGTTATTTAGTATTTATCAAATAATAATAAAAAAATTATTTAATCTGATGTAATTAAAATAATTCTAAATTATTCAAAATATACTTTAAACTCACCTCATCTCTGACTTAATTAAAGCTATTTATATCATTTGATAATTTAACATATATATGAAATTCATTAATTAATATTTTTAAAACCCTTATCTTTAACAAGTCATAATCGATCTTCTAAGCTACACACGCCTGCTCCTCCTTCCCACTGAATGAAATCCCTCCCTCCTTCCTCATCTTTTGCTTGATGCTCATCCTCTTTCTTCACACCAAATGAAATCGAGCTTATTTTGTGCAATAAAAGGGCACCTTCACTCTGGGCATTGTCTGACAATATTTTGAGTAAATAGGCTGAATGCCTTTTCCTTTGTTTTCATTCCATTAAATAGTAGTTTGTACAATTTATTTTATGTGCATAATATTCAATATATTCTAAATTAAGTAACTTAATTAATACATAATCATAATCTAAATAATTAGCTAAAAGGAAAGAATCCGTGCAAATATAATATTTCCCTCTTTGCAGTATTGCGAAGAAGGAAACTCTTTATTCTGTCTGATTTCTTTTATTTCTGATTGATATCCCCTTCAAAGTGATGTTCGCTGGTCAAGAAACATCAATTTGCTGACAAGAAACTGATGATGTTGTTGAAAAAAGCTTTAGTAAATATATCAGCCGTTTGAAGATCAGAAGTGATATGATGAAGAGATATAACACCCTCCTCATAGGCTTCTCGAATGGAATGACGGTCCACTTCAATGTGTTTCGTGCGTTCATGAAAGACATGATTATCAGCAATCTGGATAACACTAGTATTATCTGCATGAAGAGAAGTAGAGCCAAGCTGAGGAAAACCAAACTCAGCCAGCATGCCACGAACCCAAATGATTTCAGAACAAGCAGAGGACATAGCGTGATATTCTGATTCAGTAGATGACTTAGACACTTGATCTTGTTTCTTGCTCTTCCAAGAGATTAAAGAGTTGCCGAGAAACATGCACCATCCAGTAATAGATCGGTGTGTATCAGAACAATCAGCCCAATCGACATCATTATAGGCTGTTAAGGTGATAGGAGACTTCGTAGAAAAGAACAAACCACGATGAGAAGTACCTTTCAAATATCGAATAATATATCGAATTGCAGCTAAATGAAGATATGTAGGTGCTTGCATAAATTGACTAACTTGTTGCACAACAAATGAAATATCAGGACGCGTAATAGTCAGATAATTGACACTGCAAACCAGTTGTCTATATAGAGATGATTCAGATAGAAAGTCACCATCATGCTATTGATATTTGACATTTACTTCCAAAGGGGCATCAGTGGAGCGCCCATCTTGAAGACCAGCCAAAGCAATGAGTCCCTTCGTATAGTTGTACTAATGAAGAAAAATACCAGTAGCAGAAGAGTGAACCTCGAGTCCTAAGAAATAAGTTAATGACCCTAAATCTTTCATATGAAAAGAATCTTGTAGACGTTTTTGTAGCTGAGATATCAATTGATTATCAGATCCTGTGATGACAATATCATCAACATATACTAATAACAAAATAATTCCCTTGTCAGTTATGCAAAGGAATAAAATCATACTGACTTTAAATAAAAGAGAAGCTAAGAAGGTATTGTGAAAATTTTCAAACCAGGCCCGTAGAGCCTGTTTCAAACTGTATAGGGACCGTTTGAGCTTACAAACATCATGTGAAGGTGTAGAAAATAAGCCTGAAGGAGTCATATAGACGTTTTCTTTGAGATCCCCATGTAAGAATGCATTCTTAACATCCATCTGCTTTAAGAACCAGCTTTTAGATGCAACAATAGATAACACTAGTCAGACAATTGTCATCTTAGCCACAGGTGCAAATGTTTCGTCATAATCAATCCCGTATT
This sequence comes from Phalaenopsis hybrid cultivar, assembly GCA_002079205.1. Lineage (NCBI taxonomy): Eukaryota > Viridiplantae > Streptophyta > Magnoliopsida > Asparagales > Orchidaceae > Phalaenopsis > Phalaenopsis hybrid cultivar. The sequence continues at coordinate 81,845 of JXCR01145043.1, read as the reverse complement.
CTTATCGATTGCCAAGAGCTACCAATCTTGTCTTATATATGTCAAGAGAGCCATCAAATCGGAGTTTAAGAGACTAAACCCATTTACATCCAATGAGTTTAACACCTGTAGGACATGAAATAATATCCCAAGTGTGATTGTCTTGAAGTGCCTGAAATTCCTCTTTTATGGCTTTAACCCAACAAGTCTGTTTAGCAGCTTGAAAGTAAAAGGTAGGAACAGTAGTATTAGTTAAAATTGCAGAATACCCATATCTATCTGAAGGACGGATACGTTGGGTTGATCGTCGAATACTTATTGGAGCAATTTTTGGATCAGGGTCGGGGAGGATTGAAGGTGAAGGGGGCAAGCGTCATGTGTAGACAATGTCTTGCTTGAACCGTTTATCAGCAGAACAATTATCAAATTGTGGAAGTATAACTGTATCTGATGTGGACACATGATGCTGAAAGTAATATTCATGTTCAAAGAAAATCACATTTTGAGAAATATGCCATCGATTATTAATCAAATCATAACACACAACCTTTATGATTAGGACTGTACCCATAAAAACACATCGTACTGACTGAGCTGTCATTTATGACGTTCATGAGCAGGTAGATGAACAAAACAAACACATCCGAAAGTATGTATCATATGATAATTAGAGTGTTTATCAAAATTTCTATAGTAAAGACTCATATTTCAATTATTGAGATGGTAAGCGATTAATAAGATAAACTGCAGTAGATAAACCTTCAGTCCAAAATCTAACTGGAACAGAAGATTGTATCAGTAATGTGCGCACGGTATCTAATAGATGTCGATTTTTTCGTTCAGCAACTCCATTTTGCTGCGGTGTATAGGGACATGAACGTTGTGAAACAATCACTTTGTTCTAGAGAAATGCTTGAAACTCATGAGACATGTATTCACCGCCATTGTCAAATCGTAAGGTTTTAATACGAGCAGAGAATTGAGTTTCAACATATACTAAAAATGTTTGGAATACAGTAAATACTTCTATTTTGGCACGTAAAAAATATATCCAAGTAAATCGATTGTAATCATCAATAAATATCACAAAATATCTTTATTGAGCATGTGAAATAACCGGTGTAATTCCCCAAACATCACTATGAATAATGTCAAAACATTTATTGACACGACTGCCTGAAATAAAAAAGGTAATGTCTTGCTTTTTTCAAGTTTACAATCAGAACAGTCAACTACTAAATTCTTATCTGTAGAACAAAAAATACCACTTTTATGTAAATGCTTCAACACCATATCATTTAGAGGACCTAGTCTTTTATGCCAGATGTCTGCCTTATTCTCAACAACTGAATATGCTAATGAAATATTCTGAGGAATAGTAAGTTGCAATGGAAACAGTTTACCCACTTTAGGCCTTTTCGCTATCACCTTCCCCGACTCCTGATTCTGCACAATACAACCATCATGAGAAAAATGTACTTCACAGTAATTATTCACAATTTGACCAACTGAGAGTAAGTTAGTAGATAATTTAGGAGAAACCAAAATATGTTTAAATGATGAGTTAATATCACCAACTATCGTAATTGGAATATTATTTCCATTAGCAACCTGAATATGTTGAGTACTAGTGTATGGTCATTGTTTATGCAATAGCTCAACAGTGTCAGTCATATGATTTGTGGCGCCTGAATCAACAAATCAAGGAGAAGTAACCGAAGAAATAGTTTTACCTTTTCCTTGAAGGCTGAGAGCAGAAAATGTAAAGAGAATCATCTGTTGAACCATATAGGGTGTGACAGTTGATTGATTATTGTCAGCAACAGTAGAAGTCGAGGCAGGATTGTCAGATACCGTGGCATGAAGTGCTTGTGGTTTGCGATTTTGGGGTCATGTTAGACACTCCGTAAGAGTATGTCCCTTTTCTTTGCAATAATTACATAACTTGTTTTTTCAATTCCGTGCAATATGACAAAATTTCTTGCAGCTGTAGCACTGCACTGGCCCCTTCCCTTTGGTCTTAGCAGCATATGCCACATTAATTATTTCTGATGATCCACCTGTTGTACTGATAGTAGCTTGTGTCACCAATCTTTGTTCTTCGCGCAGTAATTGCCCAAAACAAACATCCAAACACGGAACCGGCTCTTTGTTCAGCAACCCAGCTCCAGCAGTTTCAAATTCAGGTCTCAGTTTCATTAAGCTGATCACGACGACTTTCTTCATAAATAGCTTGAAGACTAGTTAAGTTCTCTTTTGACACTTTAGCATATATAATACCAGTATATTCGCTTCATAAATTTAAAAAACTAGAATAATATTGTTTAATTGAAAGATTACCCTGACTATAATTATTCATGACAAGTTTCAATTGGAACCGTTTCGCAGAATTATCTTGATTATAAACGCGCTTCAAATATTCCCACATTTCTTTAGCTGTGTTAAAGGATCATAAATTGTTTACCATATGAGCCTCAATTGATCCCAAAATCCAGGAAACAATCCGAACATCCTTTGCTTCCCATTGACCAAGATCTTGTCTCAGTAGGAGTTGGGGAAGATCCATCAATATGACCCCAAAGCTCCTTCCCTTTTAAGAACATTCTGAGCTGAAATTCCCACGCGACATAATTTTTTCCCGTAAATCTGATAGCTAAGATTTCAGAAGACATTTTAAATATATTAATCTCGATCAAAATATCCAAGATAAATAAAATTCAAAGGCTAGGGTCGAAGATTGAAGAGCGCCGTGAAGTTTGAATAAGCCGTGTTCGTGACGCTTGCGGAAGTAGCGGCAAATCGCGACAGTAGCGGTAGATCGTGGTAGGAGTGAACGAGATGCCGCACCAGAGATCGAGACAAAATGAGCGACGATCGCGAAAAGTGAGCGGATCGCGGCGGATCGTGCAAGACCGATCGGCAGATCGCGGCAGGAGCGAACGAGATTCTGCACCAGAGCTCGCACAGGAGCGAGCGAGCGAATAAGCAGATCGCGACAGAACAAGCAAAGATCACGGCAGATCTTGGAGCGAGCGAGCGAATCGCGGCCCAACAGAGTATCGGAAGATGCCGGACGAAGAAGATGCCGCACCAGAGAAGATGCCGTGGAACACAGCACCAGAGGTCCGATCGAAGGGAGTCGATCGACTTGAAGCAGCGGCATAAGCCGCAGAACTCAAAGACAAGAACGAGCGTTCCGGTGAGGAAACAGTCGAAGATGCCGACCAAAGATAATAAAAGCTGAAATTTCAAGGATTTAGACTCTGATACCATGACAATATTTTGAGCAAATAGGCTGAATGCCTTTTCCTTTGTTTTCATTACAATAAATAGTAGTTTGTATAATCTATTTTAGGTACATAGTATTCAATATATTCTAAATTAGGTAACTTAATTAATACATAATCATAATCAAAATAATTAGCTAAAAGGAAAGAATCCGTGCAATCCCTCTTTGCAGTATTGCGAAAAAGGAAACTCTTTATTCTGTTTGATTTCTTTTATTTCATATTGATATTGTCGTCTTCCTTCTTTTTTGTGTGCCTCTTTCATGATGTCTTCTTCCCCCTTCTCAGGCTTCAGCTTGTTGCCCTTGTGTACACAAATCAAACACAAGGATCACTCAATTCCTTCTTCCAGCAAGTGACATTGCTCCTTCCTTGGTGTCATCGCTTTTCTTCTTCCCGAGTGCACCCATTTTGATAGGTTTTGCATCGTCTCCATTCTCCTTTGATTCCTCTTCCACTCATTTAAAAGCAAGGTCCTTCTTTCCTCTTCCTCTTCCTCCCTATTCAATTCGCTCTAGACTGTCAACAAAGCACAAAAGGCAAGTCATTCCTCTCCTTCCTTCCATCATTTTTTGCTCACGACAGTCAACCAAGCCACTTGTCTCATTCTTTTTCTTCCTCTAGTTTTTCTTTCACTTTTGCTCTCGCTTCTCTCATCTCTCTCTTGCTTGGCTCGTTCATCCAGTTCAAACGAAACGAGAAAATAAATCCCTCATTTTAATTTTCCCACTGCATTGTATTTGTTTTGAATAGGTGTCGTGAGGGGGATTAAATTTTATTTTATTTTTGGTTATTACAACTAAAGTGACTTGGCCTCATTTCGTACATCTTCATGTTCATTTATTTTTGTCCTCGTTGAGTGACTCTTCTCGAGTATTCTTGACATTTCTGATGCAATGGCGCAATTTGTTTGTGATCGAGCATCATTGGAGTAGTTTTGGGGGCATTAAGACTTATTTCATCATTTTTATCATACTTCTTTTAATAATAAAATACCCATTGTTATGTAATTTTGATGCTTTGGATGCCATGGGGCCTATTTTATGATCGGGTAATGTTTGAGCAATTTCAATAGTAATTGAAGTGTCTTGGAACCATTTTGTGTGACTTCTAGTTCCATCTTCAGTATCAATGTCTTGCTAGACCTTATCGGGTTGTGTAATTAAATCAAGGTAAAACTTATTTATTTAGAACTCGTAATGCATATAACACAGTATATGTATGTATTTATCTATATTCTTAATTAAAATTCAATTTCTTATCTACCAGAAATAGGCATGAGTCTAGTTTGAGCCGAGCATTTATTTCTTTTTCTTTTTTGAGTTCCTGTTCAACTAACGTAATCAGACCTGACTCAATATCACCCTTAGTCTTCAATGATTTAGGTGTTTTATGTGCATTTGATGAATAATACTCAGCTTTATTTCTAGGCTTTATATTTTTGCCTGATTGGTCCATTTATTGTGCGGCCTACTTCAAAAACTAACGTTAAACAAGAGATGCAGGATTAGTTATTGTTATTATAAAATCGATACTGCAAATACAATTCCAATTGCACCGTTACAATTCTATTTATTGTCATTGATAATCATATTTGCTATTTATAAATATTGCTTATGTGGCTAGCATTACTATTGATTCTTACAATTTGTTCCCCTTTTAAAAATAATTTCTTCCGTTTTCATGCATCAGGAAAGACTGGAGCACATTGATAGTGATGACAGAGAATATACTTTTGATGATGAGGACAAGAAGGTGCAAGATGTTATATTGAATCCTGATCCATGTAGCAATCATAAAACAATTCTCAAAAAGACTCTTTCTTGTTCATACCCAAACTTGAGATTTGATGAGGCTCTTCAGAAGGAAAATGAGAAACTTCAGCTAGAACTTCAGAGATCTCAAAGTAGCATGGATATTGGGCAGTGTGAAGTCATACAACATCTGCTAGATGTTACAGAAGCTGTTGCTAGTTCTTTAACAGAGAAATGTGCGCATCACAATAATTCGAAGAAAGAACAAAGCAGTAATCTGGATGGAAGTGATTATCCGGGATATCCCTATGATGGAAGTTGTCCGTATGACANATGGAAGCGATTATCCAGGATATCCCTATGATGGAAGTTGTCCGTATGACAGCAATGCAGTGTCAAGGTTGGCTTTCCTATTTTGTTGTTCCATCTGGTGCATATATCTAATTGCATTTTGGCCTATTTTCTTGAGTATTATGCAGAAGTAACTGAAAACAGGACCTTCCCTCCCTAATTTGTTTTATCCATACTTTCCTGCAGGAGGAAATACATTAAATTCTGGTAAAAAAATGTTAGCTGTTGTATCAGCGTTATTTTATATCTGCATAATATCAAATCTTCCTTGTGAAGGAAAAAGATTCAATATTAACACTTTTTGTTACGCTGACATGATGAAGCAATACTTTAATTTCTATGAATATATCAACATATAAGGTCCTTCTTTTCAATGTTTAGGCTGCCGCTAAACTTGTAGAAGCTTAACTTATTTGTTCCATCCCTGCTATTAAATTTACTGTCATATTTCCTTTCTCTTTTTGAGCGATAATGACTAGAATTTGGTAAGCCTTCAGCATTGTGTTTCTCTAAAGTTCAGACGTTGTCTTCTTAATAATCTAATCTTCTAAACCTTTCATTTTTTTCACTTATGCAGATACACTTACATGAAGGTTAATAAAGTATGCATATCGGAAAATTGCTGTAATTTTTGTTATTTAATGGGTTTATAAATTTATGAAGACAGACAATTGTTAGGAATTTTGACCCAATAATTGTTATAACAAGGCAAATTTTAAAAGAGGGGGCTTGGTAGAATAATAGCATATTACTATTTCTTATTTGGAATAAAATCAAATTCAAATATTATCAGTAATTTGCTATTTAGTAATCTAAATTTAAATAAAACTCCTATAACTTGGAAAGTTTGGTGGAGCAAGATGCTATGGATCAAATATAGATTTTAGTTTGCTTGCTTCCTTTCACTTTGCCGCCAGCTTTAGTTGACTTGCGGAGAATTATTTGCTATGTAGCTGGTGTGAGGTGAGAGAGCTTTGAAAGTAAACAAAGATTTGAGTTTTGGAAAAAAGAATTTAGAGAAAGAATAGAAACTTAATTAAGATATATTTGTTGACCGTTAAAATTAAATAGTAAAAAAAAAAACAATTAAAATATTAAAGTCCTAATATCTAATCCCACCCAATATGCTCGTAATCATTTGCATGAGACTTCTCCTGTTTGAGAAAAAACGACCACACATGTCTTGGCTCTCTCGTTGCCTGCTCTCCAATTCTTTTTGATTTTGTTCAGAAACTGCAATACTCACAAAAAATCCCACTTCTCTCTCGACTAAAACCCTTTCACGTTCCTTCTTGTTGCTCGTCTTCATTTTCTCTTTCACAAGTCTAGCACGGCCTCAGCCGCATCTCTAGTCCGTTATTCTCTAATATGCATGCAGAAGCCACACTTCCACTCTAGGTAAAGCCCCATCTCTATCGATCCAAGCAAACTGCAGAAATAGCACTTTTTTCCACTTCTTTGTTCGATCTCCAAGTTTCTCTCTCGTGCTGCCTTCTCTCTCTTACCAAATTCTCTGGTTCGAAACACAAAAGTCACACCCTTTGCTCTCTTCTCTACGTCGATCTCTCCTCCATATTCAAGAAACAGAGCCACTAAAACTCATATCTTCCTCTCTATTTAAGAAACGAAGCCTCGTTTTCCTTTTCACCTCTCATGCAACCAAAC
>JXCR01145043.1:35358-58301 GCA_002079205.1 Phalaenopsis hybrid cultivar | reverse complement strand
ATCTGTCGAAAGAATTAAGTACAGTTTAGGGGAGGTTAAGTACATGTTCGGGAAAACAAATGCTTGTGATTTGATCTTTTATAGGTACATTGAAGGCTCAATACGTCTCTCAAGACTGGTGGGTTAAGAACCTTGTCTCTTGGCCACAATATGTTGTGACACTTAGCAGTGAAATTTTTAAGATAGTTAGTGACATGATTGTCTCCTGCACAGGACGTGAGATGTGGGATGCAGCAGCCTCAAGCTGCCAAACCGGCTCAACTTTGTGTGAACCAGTTTATCCTATGGTAGGAGGGAGCTGTATGATCCTTCCTTAATTGGAAATTGCTGCCTTACTAAAAGGGTCCCACCTTAGCTACCCTAGTAGTATTTATTTGATGTTTTTATGTTTTATGTCATTTTTGCATTTAGTTTTCTGTCAGGATAATTATCAGCGTCCAAATTTTCATTTATAGGGTTGTATCCAAATGCAAGAAGGTGCTCCAGTTATAACTCTTCTTGAGGTGGTGTTGTTTATCTACCCTTTCTGCGCCCCCATCCCCCCCCACCTCCACCGCCACCTCCACCTCCATCCTAGCATCTCCCTTGCCGAAATTGTTCAGCTGACCTTCCTACTGTTTTCTTGCAACCATCAAGCCCATCTAGCCATAGCCCCCTTGTTGTCGCCCCTTTCCGGCCCCATTCGACTTGCTATCACCCTTACACCACCACCGCCGCAGCCTTCCTGCTGTAGCCCCACTCCACAACCTTGCTGCCATCTACTTTCCATCCACCTAATAGCTACCCACCGCCTTCCCTGCTACTGCCACCTTCCATTTGCTGCCTCTTTATCATACAACCATCCATACTTATTATTCGCCCTCAACTAGTAGCACCGTCAACTTGAACTCATTCCCTAGTTTTATGTTTGTGTTGTGTGTTTTTACTTTTTTCCTATTTCGATGTGTTTTAGTTGTAACCCTTATTTTTTTTTCGTAATAAAGTTGCATTTCTTGTAGTCATTTGGTTAAGCCCGGTATCATTTGGTATTAGAGTTAGCTTAAGTCTACTCCTATCCTAGAGTTTTTAGCATTCATCCATAACCAACCCTACTTCCACCCTAAAAAGTTCTTTTCCACCTTATATCACCTCTACATACGTCCTTCCAATTACCCTCTCAAAAACCTAATCATATTGTCGCAAAATCAATTGAGATAACCTAATAAGGAGCTCTCAGGGAAGAGTTACAGTGACAACTCCACCGAGTGCTACGACTTAATGTCGTTGAGGAAAGGACCCATGAAGAGGGTATCGATGAGCGTGATAGTGACATTTGAAAAGGAGAGAGGGAGGAATACCTGAATCCTTTTCGTAGGGATGATTCTAATAGAGTAGAAGACATGCCATGACACTTTGAGATGCAGTATTAGAGGAGGCCCAATGATGAAGTGTCTATTAGAGAATATCAAGATGAAGTGCATGTTAGACGATACATAGACAGAGTGCTTGTTAGAGAATATAATACTCAAAGGTGAAAGTTGACATGTTGGATTTTAAGGCTAGAATGAATCTGAATGACATCATAGAATGGTTATAGACCGTTGAGAGGGTCTTTGAATACAAGGAGCTGTCCTATGACTGAAAAGTGAAACTAGTTATTATTAATGTGAAAAAAAGTGCCTCGTTGTGGTGGGAAAACTTAAGTCCAGGTGGATAAGTCCATTTGTATTGATAAAAGTTTATCCTTACGGAGCTATGAATATTAAAGATCCTAAAACTGATAAAATATTCAAAGTGAATGGTCATATGTTGAAACCCTACTTTTTAGGGATCAACTTAAATTAAATGATCTTATGTTGTTGGGTCAATCAGAATAATGACTGGTTACGTCAGACTGACGACGTTAAACTAAGCGTTTTGTGAGAGACAAACCATAATTATCTATGTGTTTGTTTTGAATGTTATGTTGTGTTTGATTTAAAAAAAATTTGTAGTATTTTGAGTATATAATGATTTAGTAATAATTCTAAGACCTTAAAAGATGACTTAGAATGAGTTTTTAGACGTTAAGCTGACCAGTGCTAAATTAAGCACTGGCGCTTAAGCGCCAATATTCACGCGACAGTTTACTAAACGTGCTAATATACGTTTCTATAAGTTTTAAACGTGGTTTAGTGGGTTTAAACATGGGATCATGGTCTGAGAATGCGTCTAGAGGTTTTAGGCGTGATCTAGAGCCTATAAATAGAAGGGTATGAGGAAAAGTCTCACCACACTTCAAATTTAACTCTAAATTTTAAGTGAAGAGTGAGAGTTCCTGGAAAGATATCATCTTAGGAGAGTGATTTGAAGAAGGAGAAAGTTATGAAGAAGAAATTCATTAGTCAGAGTGTGCAAGAGTTATACAACGGTTTCCTAGCCGTTAGTATCGAAGGGATAGAGGAGAAAATCACTAAAATTGAGGCTGACGTTGCTTTAATTGAAGCGAAAGTGATGGAAGTTAACGCATATTTGGAGCATATGGGATATCAACTTAAGATGCAATTTATCCATACTAGTTTTGTTTAAGAAGCAGAAAAGACTATGTATTTGAAAAACAAATGGATTGAAGAAGACTCTACCAGAGTTCTTCACCACCGTCTGTTCTATCAGATTTANGTCTATTAGAGAATATCAAGATGAAGTGCATGTTAGACGATACATAGACAGAGTGCTTGTTAGAGAATATAAATACTCAAAGGTGAAAGTTGACATGTTGGATTTTAAGGCTAGAATGAATCTGAATGACACCATAGAATGGTTATAGACCGTTGAGAGGGTCTTTGAATACAAGGAGTTGTCATATGACTGAAAAGTGAAACTAGTTATTATTAATGTGAAAAAAAGTGCCTCGTTGTGGTGGGAGAACTTAAGTCCAGGTGGATGAGTCCATTTGTATTGATAAAAGTTTATCCTTACGGAGCTATGAATATTAAAGATCCTAAAACTGATAAAATATTCAAAGTGAATGGTCATATGTTGAAACCCTACTTTTTAGGGATCAACTTAAATTGAATGATCTTATGTTGTTGGGTCAATCAGAATAATGACTGGTTACGTCAGACTGACGACGTTAAACTAAGCGTTTTGTGAGAGACAAACCATAATTATCTATGTGTTTGTTTTGAATGTTATGTTGTGTTTGATTTAAAAAAAATTTGTAGTATTTTGAGTATATAATGATTTAGTAATAATTCTAAGACCTTAAAAGATGACTTAGAATGAGTTTTTAGGCGTTAATCTGACCAGTGCTAAATTAAGCACTGGCGCTTAAGCGCCAATATTCACGCGATAATTTACTAAACGTGCTAATATACGTTTCTATAAATTTTAAACGTGGTTTAGTGGGTTTAAACATGGGATCATGGTCTGAGAATGCGTCTAGAGGTTTTAGGCGTGATCTAGAGCCTATAAATAGAAGGGTATGAGGAAAAGTCTCACCACACTTCAAATTTAACTCTAAATTTCAAGTGAAGAGTGAGAGTTTTTGGAAGGATATCATCTTAGGAGAGTGATTTGAAGAAGGAGAAAGTTATGAAGAAGAAATTCATTAGTCAGAGTGTGCAAGAGTTATACAACGGTTTCCTAGCCGTTAGTATCGAAGGGATAGAGGAGAAAATCACTAAAATTGAGGCTGACGTTGCTTTAATTGAAGCGAAAGTGATGGAAGTTAACGCATATATGGAGCATATGGGATATCAACTTAAGATGCAATTTATCCATACTAGTTTTGTGGAAGAAGCAGAAAAGAATTATGTATTTGAAAAACAAATGGATTGAAGAAGACTCTACCAGAGTTCTTCACCATCGTCTGTTCTATCAGATTTGTATTCCAAAAGCCCAAGTAGAAACTAATGATAGGTCAGGATTCGTTCCACCGGTAGGAGAATGAAATTAAGTTATTTGTTTAGTGTCTGTTTATGTTAAGTGTTTGATTGTCAGTGTTATGTTTGTTTTGTGTATTTTTAATGTTAAGTTTGTTTAGTGCTTGTGTTTAGGAACTATCTCATCCAAAACTCTTTGGATTGAGAAATTAAAATAACCCCAAGAATGAAGAGGAGTAAAGGAAAAACTCATTTCGATTCAAACAAGTTTGTGTGTTTGAGAGCTCAGGATCGATATAGTAATCCACTACGGTCGAGGAAATTGATCCCTAAGCGATGTTTTAAGAGTCCAGGTGGAGCAGTAGAAGTCTTGGTTGTTCGCCGACAGTTGAAGCGTTTTTGCTGTTTTTCTGCTGTGGTCGTTTGTTCTATTGTTTGGTTTTATGCGAATCTCCCTAAAGCTCAAGATGGAGTTATGGTTAGAGGAAGATAAGTACTTTTCTCTCTAGAGGTAATAAATTTGTTTTATCAAGTGCCCCTGAGTACATTATATTTTTATTCAAACTATAGTCCGAATGAGAAGTTGAACGAGATTATAGCATCATTGACTGGTGGAAGAGAATTGTGGAAGATTACTAATGAAAGAAGAGTCAATTTTTCCACGTCAAAGTTGGATGCCACAGTGACATGGAGATTTGTATATGCAAATATTTATGAAGTTGACACCATTAAACGACGCTAAAAACTCGATGCAGACAGATTTATAATAAATATGCAATATAATCCTCACAAAACACTTTTTATAAATATAATTTATCCTTCAAAACTCTTTTTAAATTGCCAAATCTCTCTTAAATATTAACGCAAGTATACATATTGTTCAAGTAACAAAGGTTCTAATGGAGTCCTAAATATCAATCCCACAGGNTATAAATATAATTTATCCTTCAAAACTCTTTTTAAATTGCCAAATCTCTCTTAAATATTAACGCAAGTATACGTATTGTTCAAGTAACAAAGACTCTAATGGAGTCCTAAATATCAATCCCATAGAGAAGTTGAAAAATCCTAAAGTAAATTATAAAAATTATTTTATAATAAAAATAAAAAAAGAAACGTAAAGTGCGAAATTTGAAAATTAACTACTCATGTGAATGCTAATTAAAATTTAGATGTAAGATCACAAAAATTAAACTAAATTAAATACTAAACTTTCAAAAGTAAAATTGTGATAATTAAACAAAGTTTTTGTTGTGACGGAAAGTTCAAATTTAAGAAATCATCATTCCCCTTTACAATGAGTATATGGTTTGTGAAGAAATTAGAATCATTTGAAAAAATATATAAAATCTGTTTTGTGCCAAATATGAGCAATCATATTCTTTATTCTCTTCCGAGTGCTATAAAGAACATTGACTAATCCAGAGTGTGATTCTTAATTTCATAGTTAGGCTGGGAGGATACCAGTTGCATTCCAGAGCTCCCACTACTCTCTCCTCTGAGGGCTAACAATCTCACATTAGTTTCCAATCAACTGAGCCAAATTGAGGGTTTTAATTTGTCATCTTAAAATCTTCAATTCTGCATCCAACAAAAGTATGTCTCNGTTGCATTCCAGAGCTCCCACTACTCTCTCCTCTGAGGGCTAACAATCTCACATTAGTTTCCAATCAACTGAACCAAATTGAGGGTTTTAATTTGTCATCTTAAAATCTCCAATTCTGCATCCAACAAAAGTATGTCTCTATTTATTTACACCCAATCCCATGGATGACATACTCTCTCATGAAATCAAATGTGATTCTTCCTATGTTGTAGAAATCATATCTCATTTATGAACATATGTCTTTCAACAAGTTTTAATTTTTCAATTGGCCAAATAAAGAAGTAAATGAAAATTNTCCATGGATGACATACTCTCTCATGAAATCAAATGTGATTCTCCCTATGTTGTAGAAATCATATCTCATTTATGAACATATGTCTTTCAATAAGTTTTAATTTTTCAATTGGCCAAATAAAGAAGTAAATGAAAATCGGAGTTCAAATGATCACAAATTATTATCATTTAAAACCGTAGAAAATAAAATCTATTTTTCACAAAACCATATCTTCAAAGTAGGGAGAAAGATAAAGAAGACTGCTCAGAATTCAAGAGAAGAAAATGATAAAACACGAACTTCATATATAAAAATAAGTTTACAAAATAAAAGAAATTAAAATACAATTTATCTCACAATTCTTCCCAAGAAAATCTCTAGAAGTTCTCTCAAAGCCTCTCTTTTTACAATAACTCTCAATTCTTTTTTAGAAATATAATGAAGAAGAAGTCTCTCACCATCCTCCTCTTACAAACCTAGTAGAAAATCTCCTCTCTTTCTCTCTCACGCCACACCGAAGGCCTCTCTTTTTCGTCCTCCTTTAAGCCTCTTTAAGTTTTCCTCTTTAATTTGGGCTGTCTCCTCTTGAAAGAATTCCCTCCAAAAGTTCNCTCTCAAAGCCTCTCTTTTTACAATAACTCTCAATTCTTTTTTAGAAATATAATGAAGAAGAAGTCTCTCACGATCATCCTCTTACAAATCTAGTAGAAAATCTCCTCTCTTTCTCTCTCACGCCACACCAAAGGCCTCTCTTTTTTGTCCTCCTTTAAGCCTCTTTAAGTTTTCCTCTTTAATTTGGGTTGTCTCCTCTTGAAAGAATTCCCTCCAAAAGTTTCCTCCAAAAGTCAATTCTTTTGAATTCAAAAGATGTGTCATTTGATCCAAGAGTCATATCCCTTCATAAAAGAACCTTCCAAAGTGTCTAGATACATTGAATTACTCCAAGAGGTGTGTAGAACAAGTGTCCTATTGAAAATTTGCGCAAAATTCGTCTAGAACCGCCTTAATTTGAAAAAGTAATTTCTGCCGCTTCATGCATTGATCTGGCATATCATGCGTCAGCTCTCTGGATTTTGGCGCATCATGCGCCAAAATTAGCTCTTTTTGTTACAAATTTCGTCTTTTTTANTTTGCGCAAAATTCGTCTAGAACCGCCTTAATTTGAAAAAGTAATTTCTGCCGCTTCATGCATTGATCTGGCGTATCATGCGTCAGCTCTCTGGATTTTGGCGCATCATGCGCCAGCTCTCTGGATTTTGGCGCATCATGCGCCAAAATTAGCTCTTTTTGTTACAAATTTCGTCCTTTTTGTCATTTTTACTTCAAATGTCTAAAAATGATATACCTGCAATAAAAACACAAAAATACCCTTCTTTAAAGTGCAATATCACTAAAAATAAGCGTATTTTAGTGTATCACACAACAAAGGCGTGACATTACTTTATTTCTGCTCATCTGCTGCCAACAAATCATCTCAGTGAAGTGACCCGAGATAGAGCAACCTTGAATTATTGCATTCAACAGTTAAAGCCCATTCATATTAGAGCTCTGATTTATGATACTATCACCATTTTTGTCGTCACTGCTACTACTGCAGGTTTGGGATTCACATCCTTGATCTTTTCATTATGCAAATAGACAAGTGTTAGATTTGATAGCTGGGAGGAGATGCTACAGTTACTCAAGCCCATTACTATTGTTAATGTCAAATCATATTTAAATCATTCGATCTTTGGCTGGAGAGGTGGATTTTTTAGCAGTTATGGTGCCTTTACATCTCGGGCTTCTACTTCACGTGTTTCGACATCGTAAGGCCAGACTTCTGGATCTGATTCACAGTCACAATTATTGTTGAGGATATTGAACAACATCAACTATACCGCTGATAAGGTATTGAATTTAGAAAATTTTGCAGATCGTATAGATGAATATATGAGGAAACATAGCGATTATAAGGAGAAATTCCACTAATCTATGGAAAACCTCATGAGAGATGACCAGAGTAGTTTTCCCTCAATATCCAAAATATCCATCATATGAGCCTGCAGCTGTTTGACATATTGACGATAGTGGTGCTGATGGGGAGGATTATTGGACTGAGTTCTATAGTTTGATTTTTTTATGTATTGTTGTGAACTTTTTGTGGTACAGTTATACTACACTGTTGTGTTTTGAGTTTTATTTGTTGAGACTGTTAGTTTTGTTTGTGTTTTGTTTTGTTAGACATTGTTGTGATATATTTATGTTATTGTGAGTATTTTTATGATAGTAATTGTGTTAAATGTGTGGGTATTTTGGGCGTCTGGGATGAAGTTGTGGGTATTTTTAGGGAGGGGGGGGAGCGTGCCAAAAGGGTTGATAAACAACACATATACGACAATCCACAATAAAGGAAGGATCTTATGCCCCTCTCCTCCCTTAGGATGAACCGGTTTACACAAAGCTGAGGCAGTTCGACATCTTAAGCATGATGCATTCCACATCCCATGTAGTAGACGCACCTGCATCAACATGATGCATCTCGTGCGGGAAACGCACCCGCATCATTCTTCCCGGGTTGGATCCCAACCCAGGAAGACTAATGCGGGTGGGTCTCCCGCACGAGATGCAAGTGCTTTTCCTGCACGGGATGCGGTGCATGATGCTTAAGCTGTCAAACTGACTCAACANCGCACCCGCATCATTCTTCCCGGGTTGGATCCCAACCCAGGAAGACTAATGCGGGTGGGTCTCCCGCACGAGGTGCAAGTGCTTTTCCCGCACGGGATGCGGTGCATGATGCTTAAGCTGTCAAACTGACTCAACGTTGTGTGAATTGGCTTAATTCACTGAATTGGGCATCTGGGATGAAGGTGTGGGTATTTTTTTGAAGGGGGGGGGGGTGTTGTGAATCTAGGAAGGATCTTGTGCCCCCCTCATCCCTTAGGATGAACCGGTTCACACAAAGCTGAGCCAATTCGACATCTTAAGCATGATGCATTCTGTATTCCGTGTGGTAGATGGGCCCCCATCGGCATGACACACCCACATCAGTCTTCTCGGGTTAGCAGAGCTTCAACAAATGGTGGTGATTCACACTCAAGGAAGTATCTTGTTCCCTGTTTGAGAGACAAACTCACATCAGTCTTCTCGGGTTGGATCCCAACCCGAGAAGACTGATGCAGGTGTGTCTACCACATAGGATGTAGGCATGTCTTTCGCATGGGATGCAGCGGTCGCTTCTCTCGCATGGGATGCGGGTTGCATGATGCTTAAGCTGTCGAACTTNCATCAGTCTTCTCGGGTTAGCAGAGCTTCAACAAATGGTGGTGATTCACACTCAAGGAAGTATCTTGTTCCCCGTTTGAGAGACAAACTCACATCAGTCTTCCCGGGTTGGATCCCAACCCGAGAAGACTGATGCAGGTGTGTCTACCACATAGGATGCAGGCATGTCTTTCGCATGGGATGCAACGGTCGCTTCTCTCGCATGGGATGCGGGTTGCATGATGCTTAAGCTGTCGAACTGGCTCAACATTGCGTGAACCGGTTCATTCTTAGGGAGGAGGGGGCACATGATCCTTCCTTGATTGTGAATTGTCGCATATGTGGTGTTTTTTCCCCTTCCTAGCTTCCTCCCAGCTCAATTCAATAGTGTACCCAGAGAGAATTGGATTGATATGGATGTATGATGGCTAGTAGATAAAGCTTCTCAGGTTTTTTAGGGGGTTGTGCAGTCGCCAATGAGATCCAGGTGGTTCTCGAGCCTCAGTCTGAGAGCTTTCAACCCTGAGATGTCACAACAGCTGTGTTACCTTCAATGTGCTTGATTTGATTCCATACTATTAGGAGAAAAACTTCAAAAAATGAGGTTGAAGCTCTCTCAACTAAGGAGAACTGATGCATGTGCATCTGTCGCACGGGATGTTGGATTCAGAATGCTTAAGCATTAGAACTGGCTCAGCTTTGCAAGATTCAGTTCATCCTATGGGAGGGGGGAGGCACATGATCCTTCCTTGATTGTAAATTTCCGCCTATGTGGTGTTTATCTGCCCTTCATGGCTTCCCCCCATATTATTTAGAGACAAAAGCTTCAACAAATGAGGTTGAAGCTCCCCCAACCTGGGACGATTGATGTGGGTGCATCTCCTGCATGAGATGCAACATGCTTAATCCATCAAACTGACTCAGCTTTGTGTGAACCGGTTCACCTTTAGGGAGGAGAGGGGCACATGATTCTTCCTTGATTGTGAATTTCCACCTATGTGGTGTTTATCTGCACCCTCCTTAATCCCTAGCTTAATTCAATAGTGTACCCACAGGAAATTAGACTGATATAGATGTATGATGGCTAGTAGATAAAACTTCTCAACTATTTTGTAATGGCTTTGGGGGGGAGGGGGGGAGTGTAATGGCTAGTGGGATCCAGGTGCTTATTAGTCTGCAGTCGAAGAGCTTTCAACCCTGAGAGGTTACAATAGTTGTTTGATCCCAACTGTTTATATGCAGCAGTATAATAATGTATTTGATTATATTTTTCACTTATCTTTCTTTACTTTGTAATAATACAAAAAACTTGATCCTAAGAAAATAAGAATTTAACTTTTTAACTTAATATATATTGAGATACTATGCAAGTATACCTATCGTTATCAAGTAATATAAACTTTTCTGATTAAGTCCCGAATATCAAATTCATAGGGAGAATTCACAATATGCACTTTTAAATAATAAACTTTTTATTTCAAAAAGACGATTACTTAAACTAAAGATGTTTTTATAGTAATTAAAATTAATTTTTTTTGGTATTTTTGATATTTTAATAAAACATAAGGTGCTTATTAGTCTGCAGTCGAAGAGCTTTCGCTTGATAACGATTAATATTCACAATATTCTCAATATTCTCCCTATGAATTTTAATTACTATAATAAAACATAAGGTTATTAATATTCACAATATTCTCAACTTCCTTCTTTTATAATTTTCCAAGAGGTGCCTTGGTATTTCTTCAAAATGTGTCCTGATTCGATGCATTTTCCAAGGGATGTCTCCTTTCACAAGTCTTCTAACTATATTTTCGTTTATAGTTGTCATAACTACCCTCTTTAGCCAATAGGTGTCTCAAATGTCCCTTCAAAATTTGACAAAATAAATTAACCCGTCAAATAACTGCCTCTGGCGCTTAGGCGCGACTTTCTCTGTTTCACCGGCGCTTAGGCGCTAAAATACTTTTACACCATTTTTGAATTTTTTGCTCCAAATTTAATCATTTTTCACTCATTTTAGCATTTTTTACTTTTTTTACTTTTTTTACTTGTACCTGAAAGAAAAACACACAAATATTTTCCATTAAAGCGCAATATCTCAAAAATAAGTATAAAAATGTGTGTTAAAATACTAGATATTTTAGGTGTATCACTGTGCTACCTTTAATGTGCATGATTTGATTCCATATCATGAGGAAACAAAAACTTCAAATGAGTTTGAAGCTCTCCCAATCCAGGAAAACTGATGCGAGTGTGTATCCCTCAAGGGATGCAGCATGCTTAAGTTGTCAAACTGGCTTAGCTTTGCGTGTATCCCTTCATCATAAGGGAAGAGGGGGGCACATGATCCTTTCTTATTTGTGAATTGGCGCCCCCCTCTTCCACTTAAGTTGTCAAACTGGCTTAGCTTTGCGTGTATCAGTTCTTGTTTGTGTAAGTGTTTGTTCAATCGACCTGCTCGCAGTTTTCCCGTCACTATCCAACCCATCAAGGCATAATCCTCCGTCCTCTTGCTCCCACCCCATTCCAGCCCAATTCCACTTGCTACCACCACCCTGCCACAACCTTCTTCTTGTAGCCACACTTATGTTAAGAATGACAGAGATAGTCCTAAAAATACCTGTGCATATTGTATAAAAAATGATCTCAATATCTGAGAATTAAATAAAAATATGACACTCTATAGGACACAATGGAGAAAATAGATTCATGTAGCCGACCCCACTTAGTGGGATAAAGGCTTGTTGTTGTTGCAAACTTACTCTACCTACTCACTCAGAAGATCTTCATAGGAGCAGAGATTCTATTTTTTTTTGATATTTTTCATTATTTGTGTNTGATCTAAATATATGAGAATTAAATAAAAATATGACACTCTATTGGACACAATGGTGAAAATAGATTCATGTCGCCGACCCCACTTAGTGGGATAAAGACTTGTAGTTGTTGTAAACTTACTCTACCTACTCACTCAGAAGATCTTCATAGAAGCAGATATTCCAATTTTTTTTTTGATATTTTTCATTATTTGTGCTATTATTATTATTATTATTATTATTATTTGGGTGGTTTTTTCCCTATTGTCTTTTCAGTTTTATTTTAGCTAATTTCTTGTTTTTTCCTTCAGGTGCGCTTGTTGTTCACTTCTATTTATGAAATGAAATAAAATTTTTTATTCATTGCTAGTTTTAGTTGATGCTTGTAAACATTATTTTCTTTTGAAAATAGAAACATATTTAATTCATTTCATCACGCCCATATACTGTTGTGGTGTGCCTCTTTCTGAACTGGAGGTGTGACAGATGTAACCTGCATGATCTTGAGACAAATAACAGCTGACCTCCTCTATATTTGTGTTGAATTCTACATAATAATATTAATATGGCAGTAACGAAGAAAATAAATTTCTTAAGCTTGATATCGACAACAAAAAATCTAAATAAATTTTACCAATGATAAAATAGATCTTCTGCATCTAAATTTTAGGAATTTGATTGATAGAGAATTTATTTAATAAATATTTACTTATGCTAATAATTTGCTTCTGGGTATATTAAGAAGAGAATGTGCAACATGTAGATGTCGACAATAAGGACAAGCAAGAAAATGCTATTTTCTAACTGGTTGATTTGGCTTAGATGTAAGAGACGCCTTGTTGGCGACTAACGAAGACATGCATAAATTAGTGGATTCTAGATTCAACTTTTTTATATTTTCATGACTAAAGGTCCTTTTCTACTTGTGAACCATGTTCTAATGGTCATGTACATGGGAAATAAAATTACTATGCAGGAAGGCTGGCTTAGGTATTGAATTGAAGCACATGAATATTGGCTAGAGTTATGCCTATATAATATCCGAGTAAGAATTTATTATTTTTGAGTGCTCTAAATGATGTCGTTTTTGTGGAGATATTGATGTCATTAAGGTTTTCAAGGTTGTTTGGGTTGGCATGAAGTCAAAAGGAATCAATAGACCTTATATGCTGGTGGTGCTTTCTTTTCATAAGCTTTGGTGGAGCATCATGAATTTAGGAAAAAAAAAAGTTTTTTAGGGTGTAAAAGTGGTTCCCATTTAAAATCAGGCTGAGGCTTATTAGATGGATTGATATTGTGTGTGTAGTTTAACCCAATGATAGATTGTGCTATTACTATAATTTGAATGAAAAGAGAACCACATTAGGGTATGATTATTCGATGACAAAGGCCTTTTTTTTTTCTAATGGATCTATTTTGGCGTGCAATCTATTTTTTTAGAAATCTCTTATAAGTGCTACGCTTTAGAATAGTTTTAAATTATTTGGACTATGTGTTCTCCAGTCCTACAGGCTCGTTTGGTGCCACTTGTCGTTTTTTTCTCTCGTTTGGTAATTGCGGTGCGACATTGTTTTGTTAAAATTTCGATAAAATTGGGGCCGCAGGTTCATTTCGTATCAACTTCTCACTCAACTTTTACTGCCCTACCCCCTTCCTCCCCTCTCTTGTGACCCGCTCTCTGCTCCCTTGCAATTCTCTATCCTAAAAGTAAGATCTCCGCTCGCCTCCTACTCTTCGATTTGTGGTTATGTTTGTAAGGCTTGGTGGTTACTTTGTTCTCCCTATCCCCTCTGCTCTTTGGCTCTGCTTGGTTCATTTGCTCACCCTTTGCCTACGGTATTCTCTACCACTATATCTATGAGATTTTGTTTTTGCGATAGTTTTAGATGCTTTGAGCTCTATTCGGTCGATGATTTTTATATGATTTTATACTGTTGTTGGATTTTGCAATTTCCGCGATTTTGATTTTTGCAATTCATGTGATTTTGTATTGGTGTTGGATTTTCTTTATTGTTGGTGGGGTGACTGTCTTTATTGTTAAGTGGGTGGTTACTGTGATGATTAATGTCGGTGGATTTCTGGTGGATTGCTCGTGGTTAGNTAATATTGGCTAGAGTTATGCCTATATAATATCCGAGTAAGAATTTATTATTTTTGAGTGCTCTAAATGATGCCGTTTTTGTGGAGATTTTGATGTCATTAAGGTTTGCAAGGTTGTTTGGGTAGGCAAAAGGAATCAATAGCCCTTATATGCTGGTGGTGCTTTCTTTTCATAAGCTTTGGTGGAGTGTCATGAATTTAGGAAAAAAAAAGTTTTTTAGGGTGTAAAAGTGGTTCCCATTTAAAATCAGTCTGAGGCTTATTAGANTATGCCTATATAATATCCGAGTAAGAATTTATTATTTTTGAGTGCTCTAAATGATGTCGTTTTTGTGGAGATTTTAATGTCATTAAGGTTTGCAAGGTTGTTTGGGTTGGCATGAAGGCAAAAGGAATCAATAGCCCTTATATGCTGGTGGTGCTTTCTTTTCATAAGCTTTGGTGGAGCGTCATGAATTTAGGAAAAAAAAGTTTTTTAGGGTGTAAAAGTGGTTCCCATTTAAAATCAGTCTGAGGCTTATTAGATGGATTGATCTTGTGTGTATAGTTTAACCCAATGATAGATTGTGCTATTACTATAATTTGAATGAAAAGAGAACCACATTAGGGTATGATTATTCGATGACAAGGGTTTTTTTTTTCCAATGGATCCATTTTGGTGTGCAATCCATTTTTTTAGAAATCTCTTATAAGTGGTACGCTTTAGAATAGTTTGAAATTATTTGGACTATGTGGTCTCCAATCCTACGGGCTCGTTTGGTGCCACTTTATTTGCGCGGTGCGGCCCGAAAATGCCANATGATAGATTGTGCTATTACTATAATTTGAATGAAAAGAGAACCACATTAGGGTATGATTATTCGATGACAAGGGTTTTTTTTTTCCAATGGATCCATTTTGGTGTGCAATCCATTTTTTTAGAAATCTCTTATAAGTGCTACGCTTTAGAATAGTTTGAAATTATTTGGACTATGTGGTCTCCAGTCTTACGAGCTCGTTTGGTGCCACTTTATTTGCGCGGTGCGGCCCGAAAATGCCGTTTTTTTCTCCCGTTTGGTGATTGCGGTGCGACAGTGTTTTGTTAACATTTTGATAAAACTGGGGCCGCGGGTTTGCTTTAACTTCTCTCTCAACTTTTACTGCCCTACCCCCTTCCTCCCCTCTCTTGTGACCCGCTCTCCGCTCCCTTGCAATTCTCTACCCTAAAGGTAAGATCTCCGCTCGCCTCCTACTCTTCAATCTGTGGTTATGTTTGTAAGGCTTGGTGGTTACTTTGTTCTCCCTATCCCCTCTACTCTTTGGCTCTGCATGGTTCATTTGCTCACCCTCTGCCCACGGTACNTCAATCTGTGGTTATGTTTGTAAGGCTTGGTGGTTACTTTGTTCTCCCTATCCCCTCTGCTCTTTGGCTCTGTTTGGTTCATTTGCCCACCCTCTGCCCACGGTATTCTCTACCACTATATCTATGAGATTTTGTTTTTGCGATAGTTTTAGATGCTCTGAGCTTTATTCGGTCGATGATTTTTATATGATTTTATACTGCTGTTGGATTTTGCAATTTCCGCGATTTTGATTTTTGCAATTCATGTGATTTTGTATTGGTGTTGGATTTTCTTTATTGCTGGTGGGGTGATTGTCTTTATTGTTAAGTGGGTGGTTACTGTGATGATTAATGTCGATGGATTTCTGGTGGATTGCTGCTGGTGGTTATTGTGGCTGTGCGTGGTGTGCCCGTGGTTGTGTTTGTTTGTGGAGGTGCGACTCTATGTGGAGGTGTGGTTGTGTGTGTTGTGTTGGTTCTATGTGGATTGTGGTTGTGGTGGTGATGGTTGTGGTTGTGGGTGGAGGTGTGGCTCTTTGTGGAGGTAGTTGTGATGGTTGTGGTTGTGTGTGGAGTCTGTGGCTCTGTGTGGAGGTGATTGTGATGGCTGTGGTTGTGTGTGGAGGTGCTTGTGGTTATGAGGTTGTGGTTGTGTTGGTTGTGTAGGTTGTGGCTGTATGTGNGATGGATTTCTGGTGGATTGCTGCTGGTGGTTATTGTGGCTGTGCGTGGTGTGCCCGTGGTTGTGTTTGTGTGTGGAGGTGTGACTCTATGTGGAGGTGTGGTTGTGTGTGTTGTGTTGGTTCTGCGTGGATTGTGGTTGTGGTTGTGGTTGTGGTGGGGATGGTTGTGGTTGTGGGTGGAGGTGTGGCTCTGTGTCGAGGTAGTTGTGATGGCTGTGGTTGTGTGTGGAGTCTGTGACTCTGTGTGGAGGTGATTGTGATGGCTGTGGTTGTGTGTGGAGGCTGTGGCTCTGTGTGGAGGTGCTTATGGTGGCTGTGGTTATGAGGTTGTGGTTGTGTTGGTTGTGTAGGTTGTGGTTGTGTGTGAATGTGTGGCTCTGTGTCGAGGTGGTTGTGGTTGTATGTGGAGGCTGTGGTTATGTTTTGAGGTAGTTGTAGTAGCTGTGGTTGTGTGAAAGCTGTGGTTTTGTTGTGTTGACTGTGATTATGGGTTGTGGCTGTGTTGATTCCGTGTGGGTTGTGATTGCGTGTGGAGGTGTGGCTCTGTGTGGAGGTAGTTGTGTGTGTGCTGTGGTTGTGTGTGAAGGCTGTGGTTCTGCGTCGAGGTGATTGTGGTGGTTGTGATTGTGTGTGGAGGTTGTGGTTGTGTGTGGTAGTTGTGGTGGCTGTTGTTTATTTGTGGATGCTGTGGATGTGGTTGTGTTATTGTGGTCGTGATTGTGGGTTGTTGTGTGGTTGTGTGGGTTGTAGTTGTGTGCGGAGGTGTGGCTCTGTGTGGAGGCAGTTATGGTGGTTGTGGTTGTGTGTGGGTCGTGTTTGTGGTTGTGTTGTTGTGGTTTTGTGTGGAAGTGGTTGTGGTGGCTGTAGTTGCTTGTGGAGATTGTGGTTGTGTGGAGGCTGTGGTTTTGTGTGGAGGTTCTTGTGGTGGCTGTGGTGTGTGGAGGCTGTGGTTCTGTGTGGAGGTGGTTGTGGTGGCTGTGGTTGTGTGTGGAGGCTGTGGTTCTGTGTAGAGGTGGGTGTGGTTGTGTGTGGTGGCTGTGGTTATGTGTGGAGGTTGTGGTTTTGTATGGATGCTGTGGTTGGGTGGCAAGACTGGCTCTGTGTAGAGGCTGTGGTTGTATTTTTGTGGTTTATGGTTATGTGTTTTTGTTGGTTCCATTTAGAGTGTGGTTGTGTGTGGAGATGTGACAAGTATTTTTTTATGCTAGTAATGCAATATTTATGTTTTGCTTTTTCTTTGCTAGTAACATGATGCTTAAGACTACAGTGGTCGATTCATTAGCTATGTGAGATAAGGAAGCCATACTCATATTTTGCGACCTCTGTCTTAAGGAGGTTGAACTGAGAAATAGTCTCACAACCTATTTTAATGAGGAATGGTGACAAAATATTATAAAGAAATTTAAGGAAATGACGGGAAGTGAGTACGATAGGATGTAACTGAAGAACAAGTGAGATCAGTTGAAAAATAACTAAAAATTATGAAAGAGATTAAAACGAGGATCCACGGGCTTGGGTTGAGATCCAATCAAACATATTATTGATGTTTTAGAGTAAAGATGAGCCGAGAAATTGGAGTTAAGAACATATTCATACAACTTTCTTTTCATTACTTTCTCTTTCTAAACTGTATGAACATATCCACTTCGCTTTATATTGCAGACAATGCTTGCCGCCATGAAATTCAAACTCAATGTAATTGATCCTGATCTGGATGAAAAGTTAGATCGTATGTTTGGTGGGGTTGTGGCAACGAGAACTAATGTCTGGTCCCCTAATGAGGAAGAGTTGGTAGGCATACCTGAGAACTTTGATGCCGAGCAAGCAACTGGCTCTGGTGAAGACCCAAGTCTAAATCAAAATGAAGTGGAGTCCATATGCATGTCAAAGCATCCAAGGGTAGAGAAAATGAAAAAAATTAACTGCTTTCATTAGAAGCTAAATAGCAAAACTAGTCGCTTCATGCACCAAAGACCCTGGGACTTAACAAGCGACCTCCATACGACGTTATCTGAGTTCTGGAGGCAAAACTAGAAATTTATGTGGACAAGTAGTTTTATTTGAACTTTATGATGTTGCTGGAAGACTCGACCAGGAGTGCATTTTTCATGAAGAGGGCCCCTGACTGTAGGGTCAATTTATTACTTTTTTTTTACAACAAGGACCATTGATTTTATTATGTTATCTTTGCACTACTCGTATTTATTTTTCAATAGGTTTATCGGATTTCTGATGTTGCTGTTTTTTTTCCTTGAAATAATGTTAATGCTATTTTGGATGCTTGTCTTTTTCTCGTACCCTTTGTATTTCGTTATTCAAAATTTATTAAAATTGCTTAATTCATGTCTTACCTAACCAGAGCACTTGTTCAATAGATTCACAAAGAGAGAGACGCAAAAGGAGAAGTGTGGCAGCAGTATGTTTGATGTACGACTAATACAACTCATATGTAGATTGATCTCCCTACATGACATTATCTTACATTGACGATAAATGGGTTGGATAGCTACTTGAAGGATGCTTACAAGATTCAACAACATATTTCGTATAATACAACCCATATTTATAAATCTTCTCCATGAATCGCATATGAATCATGGACTTCATGGCTCCTCTAGAATGACAATCAAAGAGATGTTAGCATTAACCCTCTACATTTTGTCACAGAATGAATTTATGAGAGGAGCGATGAAGCAATTTCAATATTCATCAGAGACAATCAACAAATATTTTTCAGTGGGGCTGAGGCCCTTATTAGTTTGTTATCAAAGATTAACCAACCAAAGGATTTGACGTTTGTTAAGACTTCAATAAAGATTGCAAATAACTCGCAGTATATGCCATATTTTAAAGTAAATCTTTTTACTAATTATATTTAGAAGTTAGATTGAGTAGTGTGATTCACAAAACTTCTTTATTTTGTCAAAAGTGTATTAGAATGATCAATGAAACACAAGTAAATGAATGTGTATCCAACAATTAAAGAGTCACAATCATTGGGCGGTGTGGATTAACAACATAAAATGTGATAGGCGTTTGTGATTTCAACATGTGCTTTGCTTTTGTTATTACTGATTAGGAAGACAGTGCATATTACAGTCGTATATTCGCTTTTGTCACGATAAATCGAAAGCACAACTTCCCTCACTCACCTCCTGTTTTATTCAACTACTAATCATATTAATAGATATTTCTTAACTTCATTACTAATTATTGTATTTGAGACAATAAATATTACTTGGTCAATACTATATATCCCTTACAAAGGGGATAAAAGTCATTTCTGTACATCAAAAATCACATTCCGACTTTGAAAGATCTAGCAATGCTGCTCGATGAATGAAAGAAATGTTTAAAAAGAGACACTTGTCCTTATGCGGTGTAATTGAAAGAACATTTGGATTATGAAAGAAAAAATAGGTCATATTGTGTGATATGTCGACATGTCGATTTTCGAAGCAGGTGCAGATTGTAGTGACCACAATGACTCCACATTTATATTCGACGACATTGTGGGAAATTGTTGAATTGAGAGAGCAAATTAAAGATGTCATTGTTGGATGCTGAATGGACCAATTCTTGTTTATGTTATACAATTCATGATTATTTTTGTTCCTTGTATATTTAATATTGATTTTTTGGTTTTTTTACGTCATCTGTAAGTGTTTTTTCTTTATTCATTTCTTTTCGTTTTCTTTTGATGGGTTTGAGAGGTTATGATGAGACATTTGACCTTATGGATTTTTCTGGATGGACTATTGTTAGCTCCTGTTGGTTGGTGTTATATGTGAAATCTTAATGAAGAAATCAAGCTTCTCTTTTCTTTTTGATGCTTCGATTTTTTAGGTTCTTCTGAATGACCTTTTTTAGGTCATATGCATATGTGACACACACGAGCTTGATATTGCGTGCGTTAAAGACAACCAAGAACCCTTTTTTGTCAAGGTCTGCTATATTTTTGTAGTGACAGATTCATTGGTTTCTATACTGAGTTCTCTGAGATCTCACGCTTACTTAATTATTTTTTTTTAAAGAAAATTTCTACTTGTGTTATGACTAATGGATTCTATTTTAAAACATTTAGGAAAGATAAGCTCGAGGATATTTGGTACCTCTCGAGGATTGCTGTGCTACTGCGGGCTTCAGAGTTACCTGCTGACATTACGCCAGCCACATAGCCAGGAAATAATTTTACGGTTGCCCGTGGAGAATCACAGAGAAGTGTGATTTTTTTGGTAGGCAGACAAACTGACAGATTCTACCGTCGAGAGTGATCGAAAATGAATAGTATCCCTAGAGAATAGCCTGACTTGTGACATACACGGTTTCCATTTTAAAAATAATATTATCACATTATTAAATATTTTTTTTAATCATTGTTTTCCTTATTTTAGTAATGATGATACTCACTGTTAAGTGAGGTGCATATCTTATTTATTGCAATGTTCTGAAGTGAATTTTTACTTCTAAGTATCAAATATGTTGCTATGACAGTTCTGTTGTAAACAACATTACTTCACATGGGCAGAATGTTCATTTGTCTAGAAATAAATGTGCTGCAGATGTTTTCAAACAATAATAAACGAACAACTAGCTAACTTTTTCTCAGCAGTTTTTGCGCAGTAGCTTCCTAGGGCAGCTGCCGCGCAACAGCTTTTTGGGGCACAACTACTGTGCAGCAAATTATTAATAAGCTACAACTGCCTCATACGGACGCGCAGACTAATTATCACATCATCTAGTTAAAGGTGAGATTAATTAAACTTGCAACTTAATGATTATTTGGATAAACTAAAAAATAATATAAGGTTTCCAATACTAATAATATTTATTATTTGATATTTGGGATAAAATCAATTTTACAATTTTATTAAGATGCTTTAATATTTAGGGTAACCAGAAGTTAAATTTTAATAAAATTTAGTTTTAAAATCATTACTTTAAAACTACTATATATCAATAGCATTGGGAGAGTTTGATGCAATGGGTTAAGAAAAGGAGAATCGCTTGCAAAACTCCTAAAACTTATTGACAAAATTAACACCCCTATTATATTTTTGAACTATGGAACTAGTGCATTTAAGAGTTTGACAAAAATGAAAAATTTAGGTTGAGATTTTATTGTGATTTTCAATATTTGGGTGATTATTTTAAAATAGAGATAGGGAGTGTTAGATTTATAAGTAGCTAAAATTTAAGTGATGTATATAATTGTCCCCCAAAACATTTTGGTTTTCATGCAAGCTTTTCCTTGGCTTTCAGCTCTGGTTTTAGATTGTGGAGAATTATTTGCTCTGTAGTACATAGTTTAAAGTGAGAGAGCTTTGGAAGAAAATAAGGAATTTCTTATAGAAATCTGATAAAAAGAGGAGAAAATCAATGGAACTTAGTTTGTGTGATCATAGAGTCATCTCAGCAAATGAAAATACACCTGCACCAGATATTTTGAGAGGATTTCATAAAGGATACAAAGTAGTACTTATTTGCGGATCTTTTGAAGTATTATCAATTTGGTTCTCTTTTTCTATTATCAATTTTTAAGTTATTTTCTCTCTTTTTTGTCTTTAGAGAAGGTTGTTGAGTATCTTTAGTTTCTACTTTTTTTCTGGCATCTGTTTTGTGGATGGGATCTTCCCTTATCTCTCATATAATTAGGCTTAGTAAGCCAAATCACATAAGTTTCAATGTTTTTGTTGAATTTGATTTTTTTTCCTGTGATTACTTTGT
Source organism: Phalaenopsis hybrid cultivar (assembly GCA_002079205.1). Lineage (NCBI taxonomy): Eukaryota > Viridiplantae > Streptophyta > Magnoliopsida > Asparagales > Orchidaceae > Phalaenopsis > Phalaenopsis hybrid cultivar. The sequence continues at coordinate 36,686 of JXCR01145043.1, read as the reverse complement.
TTCTCATCATATTCGTTTCTCATTACCTCCTCAAAATAAAAGTTAGGCACTTTTTCACTTAAGTGTGGAGTGATAAAATGCTTTTTGTTTTGGTTTTATTTGTTCACCTCATTCTTGCTTATTGATACTTTATTTTAATTAAGGGTGCGTTTGGGGGAGCTTATTCACAATGGTGGCGTTTTGAGAACGCCACCGACTGTTTGAATATAGCGTTTTGGAGGCTTTTTTGAAAACCCCTTGTTCTTCTTTCTATTAAACGCGGATTGCGGGTCCTACCTGCGATCCGCGTTTCGTTCGAGCGATTTACAGTAAAGACCCGCGCTCTCTGCCCTAACATTCGACTCTCTCGTTCGCCTTCCTCCCAGACAGATCTGAGCCCCCTCACCATCTCCTCTCCTCCTCCCGCACTTCGCTCAGAGAACCGGCGGAGCAGACCATTTCGATTTGTACATCCAGAGTTTTGATCGCCGCCGCACGAGGATTCCATGACCGACGGAAGTGTGCAACGACGACTCGTTGGCGTGGGACGAATCTGTCAGCATGGCCGGAAAGCGAGCTAAGGTTGAAGCCGGTCGGAAGGGAGAGCCGGTCCTGGTGAGGTGGGGTGGCCGACCCGTGGCTGGAGATGGGGCGCCGCCCTACGATGGTTTGTGCAGCGGTAATGGAAGATGAAGCGGCCATGGATGCGCACTCTATCTAGTTCGAGCTTTTTCGTTTTCTCTTGGAAACGAGAGGGAGTGCTGCGGGNTTTGCTGTTTTTCTGCTGTGGTCGTTTGTTCTATTGTTTGGTTTTATGCGAATCTCCCTAAAGCTCAAGATGGAGTTATGGTTAGAGGAAGATAAGTACTTTTCTCTCTAGAGGTAATAAATTTGTTTTATCAAGTGCCCCTGAGTACATTATATTTTTATTCAAACTATAGTCCGAATGAGAAGTTGAACGAGATTATAGCATCATTGACTGGTGGAAGAGAATTGTGGAAGATTACTAATGAAAGAAGAGTCAATTTTTCCACGTCAAAGTTGGATGCCACAGTGACATGGAGATTTGTATATGCAAATATTTATGAAGTTGACACCATTAAACGACGCTAAAAACTCGATGCAGACAGATTTATAATAAATATGCAATATAATCCTCACAAAACACTTTTTATAAATATAATTTATCCTTCAAAACTCTTTTTAAATTGCCAAATCTCTCTTAAATATTAACGCAAGTATACGTATTGTTCAAGTAACAAAGACTCTAATGGAGTCCTAAATATCAATCCCATAGAGAAGTTGAAAAATCCTAAAGTAAATTATAAAAATTATTTTATAATAAAAAT
>JXCR01145043.1:4371-15216 GCA_002079205.1 Phalaenopsis hybrid cultivar | reverse complement strand
CTTGGCGTAAATCCAAGGCAAATGCAAGAATAGAAATATTTCTACAGCACCTCCTTCTATCGAAGTTCTTTTGAACCAACCCAAAATCTCAATGGCCAAACAAGCGGTCAAGCAAAGGTATCGAGGGGACCAGCAAGGAATGCGAAGAACTCGGTCAAAGTGTAGAACAAAACAAGCAGAAAATCCGGCAGTACCTCCTCTTTCCCCAAAAGTTTCGGCTCCGAAAATTTCACAAATTTTCTCCACAGCACTTCCAAAAGGGCTCAAGCACACGAGATGAATCAGAGCAAGAAAAATCGAACCAAGGAGATTTAGAGTNTGACTCTCCACATTTATATTTGATGACATTGTGGAAAGTTGTTGAATTGAGAGAGCAAATTACATATGTCATTGTTGGATGCTCAATGGATCAATTCTTTGTTTATGTTATACAATTCATGATTATTTTTGTTCCTTGTATATTTGATATTGATTTTTTGGTTTTTTTACGCCATCCGTAAGTGTTTTTTTTTCTTTATTCATTTCTTTTCTTTTTCTTTTGGTGGGTTTGAGAGGTTATGATGAGACATTTGACCTTACGGATTCTTCTGAATGGACTGTTGTTAGTTGTTGTTGGTTGGTGTTATATGTGAAATCCTAATGAAGAAATCAAGCTCCTCTTTTCTTTTCGATGCTTCAATTTTTTAGGTTCTTCTGAATGACCTTTTTAGGTGATATGCATATGTGACACACGAGCTTAGTATTGCGTGGGTTAAAGACAACCAAGAACCCATTTTTTGTCCAGGTCTGCTATTTTTTTGTAGTGACAAATTCATTGGTTGTCATACTGAGTTCTCTGAGACCTCACGCCTACTTAATTAATTTTTTCTAAAAAAAATTTCTACTTGTGTTATGACTAGTGGATTCTATTTTAAAACATTTAGGAAAGATAAGCTCGAGGATATTTGGTACCTCTCGAAGATTGCTGTGCTACTGCGGGCTTCAGAGTTACCTACTGGTATTACGCCAGCCACATAGCCAGGAGATAATTTTACAGTTGCTCGTGGAGAATCACAGAGAAGTGTGTCTTTTTTTGGTAGACAGACAAACTGACAGATTCTACCGTCGAGAGTGATCGGAAATGAATAGTGACCAAAGTAAAATATGTTGAGATTTTCGTACCTCTTTTATACTGTTTTTAATGATATTGCACTTTAAAGAAAGATATTTTTGATGTTTTGTTGCAGGAATGATGAATTAAGGTCAATGGAGGAAAAAGATGCAAAAATGAGCGAATTTGGAGCAAAAAAGACCCAAATGTGGAGAATTGCACTAGGGCGCCGACGATGCCATCGATGCCGCCGACGACGAGCTTTTCCCGAGGCTACATGACAAAATCTCCAGAAGGGCACCGACGACGCATCGAGGCCGCCGACGGTTATGTGTACTTGTACAATGGATAAGGTCGGATTTTGGAGGGGTGCATAAATAACTCTTGGGAAAACTCATCCACATCTTTAAAGAGAAGATTTTGGCCGAAAATGGAGTTTTGGAGGGGTGCATAAGTAACTCTTGGGAAAACTCATCCACATCTTTAAAGAGAATATTTTGGCCAAAAATAGAGAAGTCCTGGAGGTTAGATAGGTTCCATTAGTGTGTAGAGAGCTTGTTAGAGCGTGTAACTGTGAGGAATTGTTCGAGAAATTGTAAGAGTGGAGGGAAAGTGAGAGATTTCTTCCTCTTTGTTACTTCGAAGAGAATTCTGTGTGCTGTAAAGAAAGGAAGAGATTCAGAGGAACTTCAAGTAGTGTTCTTGGGGAGAAATTTAGAGATAAGTTATTTACTTGTTATAGTTTGTATGACTTTGATTTTATATATGAATTCTGAGTTTTTGTTGTGTTTTCGCCATAAGTTCTGAGTAGTTTTCTCTGTCTTTCTCCTCATCTCGAGATTTGTGAAATGGTGATTTGAATTGGTGAAGCCATGAAAATGTTTAAAAAATTGTGATGATCTTTTCATTTCAATCTTAATTTACTTCAATCTGGCCAATTGATTTGTTAAAATATGTTGAGTTTTACAACTAAAGTGAAAATTACATCCAATATTCAGGGAGGTAAAAGCCCTTGTAAGTTGTGTGCAAATAAATAAAGAAATATTACTGTCGGGCGTAGAATTGGAGATTTTAGAGTGACAGACTAAAATCCCCAATTCGGTCCTATCGTTTGGGTGCTGATGTGTAGATGTTAGCCCTCAGGTGAGGGGAAAGTGGGAGCTTCGAAGTGAGAGCCGGTATCCTCCNCCATTAATCGAGTTATTCTAAAAGGCTCCAGGGGTGTGAGCAATAAAGAAATCACTTATCTGGGAGGAATGGAACTATCGCATGTTAAAATGGATGTGGCATAAATTGTCAAGGAAAAAACATCTATATAAGAGGCTATATATTTACAGCAAAAAGGACAACAAAGAATTAGCTGTTAGATTATTCAGGCATGCATGAATTCAAAGAAGATGCATCAACCGTAGATTAAGGGTAACATAGATGGAGGTAATGCAAAACAACTTGCCCAAATGATAAAGGTAACATAGATAGAGATAATGCAAAACAACTTGCCCAAAAGAACGATTTACTGAAACAATCCAATTTCTCTCTGCTGAGATATTGCAAGCATTCAGTGATCAACCTATTCAAATTTAAAATGCCCGAGATATTAATAACATTAGACAGAAAAATTATGCTACGAATTATAGTTGTTAGGGGATAAATACCATCTTGCATAGAAAGATGGGATGATAGAATGGTACACTCCAAAGCTAAAGTACTCAAAATTTTAGAAGTTATGAATCCTAGTATACNATTGAAGTCCGATTTCGTGCAATTTCGTGAATTTTGTGTATTTGATGTGTGTATGTGACGAAAAAGTCATGAAGAATGTTTTCCTAAGGCTTGGAGTCCTATTGGGAACTTTTTCCCTGAGTCTTCGCAAAATAACTCATAACCACTCGTCTATAAGACGATGGTCTTGTGCCATAAATGCAGGACATCAAAGAAAAATAAGAAGTGGTTAGAATTTCTAAAAGGGTGAGTCTCAATTCTAGTTTTCTAGGACGGTCAATAGGAACTCCTAGAGCTAGATCCTAGGCTCCTAAGGAGGAGAAAAGAAGACCTCACAAAAATGAGGTCAACAATTATAAAATTGCAAAAAATTTAAAATATGAATAGCTTGACAGAAATAAGATTGAAGTTCTTCTTACTAATTTAGCCCACTTCATCATGTATCGGACAATAGATCAAACAGAAAAAGGATAAAAGATACTAGCAGAAAGAAAGAAAAAAAAAGTATTCCATTTACGTAGGCTTATGAATATAATCNTGCATTTATTTCATTTATCTTTATGAGTGTGATGGAGTGTTGTAAATGCTTCACAAAATATTCTTATGATTTAGGAATGCACTTTAACATGTAGTAGTTTGTTTAAAATATTCTTATGATTTAGGAATGCACAAAATACTCTTATGATCTACGGAAGTAGATATTTTAATCCATGCCATAGAATTAATATGTAGTAGTTATTTTCCTGGTATATCTTGCACGGAAGTTTGTGTTAAAATAGTAATCTATTTATAAATTTCTGCTCTTAGCCATAGAACTTAGCAACTGCTTTCCTTTTTTTGATTTAAATAACTTCGGTATAAAGGTTCTAACAAATTTCATGCCTCTATTCCCATCAGCTTCAGTTGCAACGATTCATATCTATTGGATGCTGGCATAGGCAGTTGCTAAGTTCTAGCTTGCAGTTTGTAGATATCTACACATATAATCCCTTAAAACGTGTGTGCAAGGTGGAGTTAGACATGTAGTTGAATATATATATTTGGAATATTTATACCCAAAATGGTCTATTTATGATAGTTTAATCAATGGTAGAAAATGAACTAATAATATTGGTAAATAAAATTTAGCATTGAAAGAATAGGTAGAGGTCTCCATCTTTTGAACCCGTTATTTCTTCCGTTTTTTTAGGTTTCATGATACTCACTATTAAGTTGAGGCTGAGTCAGTATTCCTTATCATTTATCAAATTCGGATATTAAATTTGAATTTACATGGTCTCAAACAATTTATTCAAAATCATGCAGAAGCCTATCTACAGTATCATCAGGTCATGATTTGATCTCTAGGAAAGGATCACACAAAGATGATAAATGGCATTCGGATTTACTTGGCTGCTGTTCAGAGCCTTATTTGTGTAAGTTATATAGATCCGCTTCTCTTTGATGTGCGGATGAATTTCTAATTTTTCTTGTGTTTTACATTGTAACTAATTATTATTTTTTTTTAAATTTTGGCTTTTTTTTTCATATTTTACTACCTGTTTTCATTAATGTTATTAAACTTCTCATTTCTGTAAACATCTTTACTACAGTACCAACATAAATGTCTAGATAATCAATCATGTCTGTTATTGATTGAGACAGATTTCTGATATATAGTTATTTGATTTTCAAGTCAGCAACTGAAGTACTTAAAATTAAACAATTTGACCTTCTTTGAGCAAGGACAAGCCATATACAAAACTGTAAATATATATTCATTATTTCAGCAGTTTTTCATTCAATACAAAACTGTTTGCGTAACCTGTTAATAGGAGGTTGATGCTTCCCTTCTACTGATTGATTCTCTCTCTTGTAATTAAAGTGACACTGAAGTGGTTCGGTAGTCCATAGTAATGTTTGTTCAATCTTAACTACTTTGAATTTTATTTTTTTTTATCGAGGAAATATTGTAAAGTTATTGCAAATATATGATCAGAACAAAAAAAATTGATTATTAAAACAACAAATTGCATTTATAAATTTAAATGTTAAAGTTCTTATTGCATGGCCATGCACAATTCTTGTCCTTATTAATATTTTCACTTAATTGAAAATGTGTCTTTATGTGAAGGTAGTTAGTGTTATCACTCTGGGATAAAAACACAATGCCCCTCTGATGGTGATAATCACAGAGCACCCTTCTAATTTCTTGTGTAAATTAATGTAACATTTGTCTTCTTATGCTTAGTTCTTATCTTGTGCCACAAAAAAGTGGTGAAGTTCTTGATATCATACAAGTGCAGTTTAATGAAACAACACTCGCTAAAGCTTGCATCTTCAGATTTGCTCTGGACCAATCTCATTATTTTCCTTCTATTCCCAACTTGAACTGCTTATTATAGAGTATAGACTAAAGGGCAGAAGTTGAGCTCAATAAATCGTTGGTGAAACCCTTAGTAAATCCAAAAGCTTAAGCATATGGGCGATGAAATCACTTTTTTATCCTACTAATATATATTTTTTTACTTATTTATGAATAAACCATTCTTCTTGTGTATGTGCCTTAACAAATATAACCATCGTATGACACATAAGTGGAAAACATCCCTTCATTATGACATATATTTAGAATAAATTGAGTTAAGAATCCATTGATCATTGCATTTAAGTCCAATAATTATTGAGAATATGTTACCATAATCTATATCTAATGAATTTGTTGTTATATTAACATCTACATGTCCTTACGATTGCCATCCACCTAGTGCTCCTTCCTCTTTGAGGCATGGCAATTTCTTTTAATGTTTCTTTTTATAATAGATGCTTGCTGATTGGTATCTATTCTGACTAAAGGTATACACTTCTCAAAAGATATCTCTTGACCAACAATCTATCTGCCTATTTCTCTCTTTCGATAAAAGTGAATTCTTAATGATTTTGTGCTAACTGTGTATCTTTTACAATAATATTATTCGTTGTAAAAGGGAGACAGAGAGCACATTTATAACTAAGTTTATCTATCATGATCCAATGGAAGAGCTTGGAATATTTGGTCGTGAACAAATGATTAGATGGAATTCTTAAACTCTTATAAATTTTCAAATAAATAATTTACTGTGAACTTTTTTGCAAAATTAAATTCCAATATATCACAAAGCAGCTAGTTCAATAAGTTTATTATGGGCTCTGAAAATTCATTACAGGTTAAATTTTCAGAAGGCAGACGTTTATTCAGATAAAACATAACCTAAAGATTTCATCCTCATTTTGTGTGGTTTTATGATCTGGGGTTCGAGGTTTTGCATATGCACATGCTCCTATATTTAATTACCCCTCCAGATAATAGAAACTTTCTATCATGGCTAGTCATTAGGTGTTCAAGTATTTTGACTCAACATATAGTTGCAACAAATGTAAATTTTAGATTGAGAGCTTTGTATTATTCCAAGTTGAATTTTTGAAGGCCGACTAGATATTTAGTTAAAACATTTTTTAGAGATTTATCCTTATTCTTTGAGGATTTTAAAATTTAGGGTTCGAGATTTCTTATATGCACACACCACTGTGGTTAATTATCTCACTAGATGACAGGAGTGTACTTTCGGTTATGGCTAGTCATTAGGTGTTATGTTTTTTACTTAGCATATAATAACAACAAACATAAATTTCATATTATAAAATTTATCACAGTCAGCTTAAAGCGAATACTGGGGAAGTAATGATGAATCAGATCAAAATCTCATTGTTCTGTCGTTGCTAGTCATCATGGTCCATAGTGGGGGTAGTCAACCCAACCCGACTAAATGATTTTTTATCAGCAATCTTGGGTTGTGTAAATTTAGGCAAACCTGTAGGCATGAGGTGGATGTTTGTCTAAGGAAGCATTTTTAATTTAACCTTTGCTAACATACGCTTTTATATTAACCAGATGTACCCTTATAAATCACATTTCAAGGAGTATGAAGTTGTTTCAGTAGTCACCTATTCTTAAAACTTAAATCTCACTGGCCTCAGAGCTTTGTTTGATAGGTTATGCGTCTGAATTGATGACTAATCTGTTAACAACATTTTAGAGGATAAGCCATGATAGCATATAATTAGAGAGTAATTCTTGAAGTCAAAGAATAGTGCTTTTATTTATATGAATTTCTTAAGAAAGGTGTGCACCAATAAAGGTTAGGCGCGGAGCTTTCTCAGTTCTCGAATTAATTTCTTTCAGATCATCCATTATAATGTTCGCCATCTTCCAATTCGTTTGGAGTGGGATTAACTTTTGCATCATGATCACTCACATAATTGAATTTGTGTAAAATTTCTTCAACTTCATCCTTGATATCATTCTCTCTCTCTGTTATTGCATAATAGATCACCCTTTTAGTGTTCTTATTTTACACAGATCCCAGACCTTCAATTGTATACTTATCACCACCACTCAATGCCCGTGATTTTTTTTAATTTCAAATCTTTTCAAAATATTTGACCCATTGTTTAGTGACCCCATCATAAACTCGTAACTTTCACATCATTTTTTAGATCCTTAGAGATTAATATCTCGGCATTCTTGTAGGCACCATTTCTTCAGATCCCAGGTATTGAATGGGCCAGTCCAAATCTTGACATTGATATTCTTCAGGCTTGTATAATAAAATTCTTAGTGTACTCGTCGAGGCCCATAGATTATTTTTAACCCTTCAGCGATATAAATTATTAAGAGTGACTTCATAAAATATTAAGGAGATGGTAGCATAAGCATGAATTAGTGTATATGGATACTAACAAATCAATCATTCTCCTTGAAGAGACCTGAGACTCATTGAGCTTTGCTTTTTATAAGTTGATTCAGAATCATAATATACATCAAAATAGCCAATTTTTTTTTTCCTTTTTGTTGAACTGACATATTTCCTTAGGTTGAATGAGAGTGTAATCATCTTTTTTCCATATCACTCCTCAAGTGAGAAATGATCCTCTTCAACTTAGGTGGAACATAGATCAATTCATGGTAAGTCAATATTGTCTTCCATCATCCTTTTTGTTTCTATTTTTTCCCTTGTGCTTTTCAATTCTTTTATTGATTGATGCGGCATTTTTTTGGGGTTGTGATGGTTTTGGTTTTTCTAGAGTAAAGTAGTTGTGATGGTTTTGGTTTTTCTAGAATAAAGTACATTGTGTCTTCATAAGTTTTGGTTTCATGAATGATCTTGCCATAAATTTTTATTTCATTTGTGTCCCTTAGATGCTTCATGCATTAATGCATAATACTAGTATTCACGAATCTGCTGTTATCCGAGGAGAGTCTTAAATGAGGTATTGGTGTCAATCACATAAAACTTAGCCTCCACATACAATTTTTCAAAATTGAGTAAAAAGATGAATGATCTCATAGTCTTCTGTCCTTTCTTATTAAAATCACAAACCATCAATTTCTCTCAAATGTTGATATCATGGCACAATCGCCTTTGTGCTCTTTAACTCATAAAGTTTACTAAAGAACATGGACCAGTAAAAATTGATTTATCATCATGTCATCGCTCGTTGCTGTAACATATGAGGAATGATTATATCTGAAGTCTTGAATATGAGATCATCATTTGAAAATATAATGGTTTGAAGGTTTTGAGCTAATGAAATTTGAATCATGCACTGTTCAATAACAGAAAAGGCTTGTATTTCTTTAGATCTTTGAAAGCCTATATAAAAATTTCTCAAAAAATATTTTGACATCAATTGAGTCTCATATACACTAAGTTCAAGAATTTTTCTCAGATGTAACAAGATATTATATTCAATAGGTCAGTTTGAGGTTGGATTTTCTTTTAGTTTTTAGGAAGAATATCTTCGTTAACCACATTCTATTCCTTTGTCTTTTTTAATGGGCCCTTTTTTGTTGGTGGATGTAATAGCTCGCCACTTCTCAATTGAAGTTCAACAACTTTATTGATTCTAAATTTTATGTTGGGATACTTCTTTATAAGTTTCTCTTGCCATCTCAAATGACGGGAGATTTCAGATTCACTTTCTAGCTCCGCGCTCAGTTTGTGATAAAAGTTCACTTTAATTGTGAAAGCACAATTCTCTTGAACTATTATCGTACTGTAGCACCATTATATAGGACACAAAGATCCCTTAGATTTGAAATGATATTTAGGGAACAATTGATGTAATAGAGATTGCTCAACATGTTTTAACAGGGAGTGATTATTCCTGTTTTCTGTTTGACCCGATAATCTGAACTTTCTGCACGAATTTTGTAAACCTAAAAGTTTGTCTCACCTATTGAAGATAATCCTCCACTTTCAATAATTATGTGTGTGTCGACGAGGAAAAAGTGGGGGTTGGGGGAGTTGAGTCGCCCGTGAGAAGCTGTCGGTCACCGGAATCGAAATCCCGTCGCCCGCCTCGGAAGGACGTTTTAATTTACATAATGATTTAAGTTTAAAATCAAATATGAAAATCAAACTGACCCCATATTTTTTATAGTTTAAATGAAAGAACATTTTGCCTCAAACCCTGTATCTATTACGAGGGATAAACACAAGACTTGAGGATGAGGCTCGATCAGATAAACTAAGATATATATGACGTCCGTTTGGTCTGCGAAACCTTTTTTTATTTGCGGACAAATTCACCTATTTAATATGAAAAATTAAATAGTGTCTATTTTAAGCTGGGTTCGGAAAAACTTCCTATAAGGGCAATCTCCCATAGTTAATTACATCTTAAATGACCGAAATCACGTAAGAATACTCTCGATAAAAATCAGGAAAAATTATCTTCTAGGACTTCTGAAGGATATGACTTTTTTAATGAAATCGGACAAAGATGTGTGCAAAAGGGAATGGTTCAAACTTGGAACATTTATTACAGGATCTAAAGGAAGAAGAACTAGGGGATGTCACAGATCCAGAGGAGATCCTCGGTGGCTTCCCAGTTTACCTTATGGTTTGGTTTCAGTTTCGGGGAAAATTATTTAAGTGTTTTATCCTGCCAGTTTTATTTAATTAGAGCTTATATTCGTGTGAAACGATCACACAAATAACCTGGAAGATGTGAGGATTTAGATCGTAACGAACGACAACCTCAGAGTCCTAAAACGAGTTTGAGCTTAGATTGTACAACAGAGCTATGCAAATGCCTAACGAAAAGATTGAGGATTTATGTTGCGCTAGGCGATCATCCTTGAAATCCTATGAATTGTTATTTTAAATTCTAGGAAAGGAATGATTTAGCTGGAGAAGACATGTTATGCTGTTGAAGATAGTCGTGCTGCCCACCGCGCTAACTCCAAGTTCCTTGTTGTGACGTGTTTAAGTTTTCTAGGGTGTTTAGTTATGATGTCAAATCAAACGACCCTATGATAATAGTCCTCTAAACACCCTATATGGAAAAGAGGCATGCTTAAGGTTATGTAATATAAAATGTGCAGTACAGGGCAAGCAGTAGAAAACACAATAAAAGAAACAGTGTACATGCCATACATGACAGTAGCAGGTATAGTAGAAGGAACAATATAACATGCTATATAGAGTGGTGACAAGTACAGTAAAAGGAACAGTATAACATGCTTTACAGAATAATAAGTAAAAGCAGAAATAATTTAACATGTTGTACAGAACAGTAGCAGGTAGGAACAAGAATAGAATAACATGCTGTACAGGGCAGTAGCAGGTATAAACAAGAATAATATAACATTTTGTAAATGTAAAACGAACCTGTACGCCCATGGGCTTCACTGTTTCTTAAATGCAGCAAGCTGAAATATATTGCAAAAAAAATGAAGTCTGGAAGAAAAGTCATCCAGGAAATCCGAAGAAGAGTGTAACGATGACTCATGATCGAAAACTCGAGAAAATCAACGAGAAAAGACTCAAGTAAACATCTTCAAAAATCTCGGAGAAATCTTGGAGAAAAGAAAAGAAATACGAGTGCTCTGCCCAAAACTTCGATAAAACAAAAAGTTCAGGTAAGTGAGACCGCAAGCACTTGTGTATGGCTAGGCTTAGATATATATATATATATATATATATATATATATATATATATATATATAC
>JXCR01145040.1:93503-115861 GCA_002079205.1 Phalaenopsis hybrid cultivar | reverse complement strand
ATCAAAAGGTTTTACCAATGCAAATTTATGGTCAATTTTGATGTAAAATATTGCTATGAAGCAAATACAACATTTCTTTGGGCCAATTGGCATGGTTATAAGTCCAATTGATGTGATTTGGTCATTTAGCCAGGGTATTGTGAGGGTATGGTGAGGGTATTGTATACCTTAGCTCCAAACCAACACCCAGGGTCAATTCTAAGGCCAAGTATCCCTATAGGAACTCTACTTGAGTTCCCTCATAATGATCTTACCTACTAAGTGCTAGAGGTTAGGGCCAATATGTGGAACTTCAAGTTGAGTAAAAAGAAGAGTTTTGAGTTTCTAATGGTGAGGGTAACTTTTCTAGTTTTCTAAGACTAGTTAGTAGGAAAGTCCTATGGCTAGACCTAGGCTACTAAAGAAATTTCTAGACCTCAACCAAAAGTGAGATCAACATGCTGATATTTTTCTTGAATGTGAGAGCTAGAGTAAATAAAAGTGCCCCATCCATGAAAATCATCCAAGGAAATTTGAGAAAGTATATACTGCTCATCATCTTCAATAAAAGAAATGTTGACAGTAGGCTTCTAAAAGAGCCATATTTTGTTGTTAAAATTGCAATGTGAATGATATCCCTTGATCTTATTAAGAATCTTGTGCTTATTAACATGAACAAAAGGTTCCAAAATAGCAAAAATGAGTAATTTATGTACCCTGCAAAGATTTTTGAGCCTATTAAGGGAGTTAGGGTCCACCACTCCCCGAATATTCCACACCATTGTATTAAACATGATAAATGTGATCCAACCCTTCTAGAAGATCTAATAGGATTGACGAAATGTTCCCCATCGGAGCAATAGATGCCTTCTTATATAATATTATCAACATTAACTCTAGATAGCTCAATGTTGCGTTTAGCCTTTTTTCTAGAGAGTTTCTGCACCTGCCACTCATTTTTCAAAGTTAAATTAGCATTAGATAATGAAGTATGTCTATCAATGTCATCAGATGTAGTACCAGCTATGGGAGACTGAACTATAGTGCTAGAGGAAGGGAGGTGTCCCATATCAGTATTATGCCCCATAATCATTGTAGTTGCAGGCTCATCTAAAGCCACATTAGCATCAGTATCATTTAAATGTTCACCAAATACAACTACTTGATTCATCTGAAATATTTGAGGATTAGCATCAGTGCAAGTATGTAACACACTATTATCTTCCTAACATTCATTGGCTCACAAGAATGTGTGGCACCTGTATGTAGAAGTTTTAAAGAAGGGATATAAATAATGACAACTGAATTTTTAACAGCATCAACCCCAACTTTAAATGGGGCTTCAGAGGGTTCAACATTAATTTTAGTAGCTGATGGGCCTTTGTGAGTGTTTTTGATGTGTGGATTCAAGCAAAAAGAAGATGTATTTTGATGCCCAAACATGGAACAATGTGTGCAATAGGGCGAGTGCCTTTCTATTTCAATAGGTTGCCATTATCCTTGGTGCTGCGATCCTATCCATACTTCATTACAAAGAGGTTGTGTGATATGCCGTTCAAGAAACACACACTTTTGATGGTTTAGATAAAGTAAAAGTGGCGGGATCCATTTTCAAAGGTTTGTCGTAAGCAGCAGCAAGTGAAAAGAGGATCTCATGATTGAGCAAATGAAGTTTAAGCCCAGGAAATCATATCCATACCGGTATGATAGACAACTCAGCTTTAGGATCAAAATTAATGGACCATTTCCTAAATTTCATCAAACTATTTTCTATCCACAAGAACCTTTTTGCAAAAAGACATGTATAATCTTCATCATTAGCTAATTGTATAATGATATACCTCCCATCTATGATACCTACCTTCCACCAACCTTTAAGCTTTAACATTTCGAATTCCCTTCTAATTAGTTCAATTTTGAGGATACCATAAGTGAATTTACCAACAAGAGCAAAATAATAGGAACAAACAAGTATGGAAATTTCATCCTTGGATACAAACAGTGTTGATTTTCCAATTTATTACCCAATTTCTTAAAAAAGTAAAAAAGAACAAAAAAGAAAAAATAAAAAAGAAAAACACAATGTGGATCCTAATACAAAGGGATCACAAACAACAAAACCAACCCCTTAACCCATAGAAGCTCCCCTGAACCCTTAGAAGCTCAAATAAAAGGGAGAGACATATAATCTCCCTTCAAAAGAAAATCTAACTCCTCACCCACCTTAATGCTAATGAAAGACATTTCATAATGAAGCCCAAATTTTGCCAACCAATTTGTAAGTCTACACCCCTTCCTAGGAATAAAGGAAAAAATAACACTAATATCCCTCCTTAGGATATGAATACCAGCTATCCAATAAACCAAATTTCATGGGCTACTCATAATACCATTAAGAATGTTAATAAGATTGAGGGAATCAGATTCATCCCAAAGCTTACCCATACCATACCTTCTAGCAGTGGAAAGTGCCCAAAAAAAAGCCATAGTTTCTGCTTCCAAATGATCCCTAGCCCAAATGGGAGAGTGAAAGAATAGCAAGAAACCCCCAACATGGCTTTCCCTATACTAGCATGTGCAAGAAAACTCCCATTAGTATTAATATTCACTCAATTAGGGGGAGGGGACTGCCAACAAATCAAAGAGAACATGGGAGCCCGAGGAACCCTTTAAGTTATAGAAATCAAGATATCAGGAAATTTACTAAATTTTGAGAGCTTCTGAATGTAAGCTAGGCAGTGATTAGCAATCATGTTAAACTCAATATTTGAATTCTCAAATTTCATTTTGTTTCTAGCCATCCAAACAAACCAAGCCACAATACATGGCACCACAAAAGCTTTATTGTCTAGCCATTCTTGTCAACATTTGAAAATATTCATCCAGGTTAATTGTAAAGTAGGAATCTTAAGTTTGTTCAAACCGCACCTCCAAACTTGTTGCACCTCTGAACAGTTAAAAAACAAATGCTACATAGACTCTTAATGATTTCTGCACAGAACACACCAAGAGGAGCCCCACAATTTTTTTAATTTCAATATATCATTAGTAGGTAACAGCTTATGGAATACCCTCCAACAAAAAAAGGACACTGAGGGAGAAAAAAATCTATTCCAAATCCTTGTTCCCCAGCTGACCTCCTGCTGTGGAAAGCATTTAGCCATAATGAAAGAAGACATAGTGTGGGAGAGGTGCTTCTTAAATACCAATTTATCTTTCTTGGAAAGATCAATAGGGATTTGTAGAATACTATTAACACAAGAGTATCAACCAGTGAATGAAGAGCTTGAAGATTCCAACCATTATCAAACCATAGATCAGCAACCTTCAGAGATTCCTTAGCAACAGACGGAAAATTAGAGGAAAGATTTCCTTTTAAGTTCCAGTTATCAAACGAGAAGTTGAGGTTGCCATCTCAAACTTCCTAAATGAAGAGCTTTTCAACCTCCTCTCTCACCTTGAGCATATTAGTCCAGATTTTTGAGTCCCACAACCTCCTTTGCATAAAAGAAGAGTGATGCTCTTTATAATATTTACTCTTCATGTATTTGGCCCATAGTAAGTCTTGAGTTCTTAACATGATCCAAAGTTTGCACTAATTGGCATGAATGATTTGCTGAAAGCTCTTAAAACCCAGCTCCCCCCAAACTTTGTACACCTACATACTTTCTTCCAACTGACCCAGTGTGATTGCTTCCTCTGACCAAACCAAAGAAAACAATTGAATAGTATTTCTAAAGTAACCTGAGTAGATTTTTTCATAACAGCTATCTGAGATAAGTAGGAAGGAAGGGTTGTCAAAACACTCCTCTATAATGTAACTCTACCCCCATTTGACATCAAGGAGTTCACCCAACACTGCAGCTTGTCTTGAAGTTTTTCTAACATGTGTTCAAATTGGATTTTTCTAGTCCTCCCTTTTATAAGAAAAGCTCCCAAGTATTTCAGTGGGAGAGAGTTGATACAGAAGCCAGTTCTATCAGAAACCTAGTGTTTAATATCTGCTTTAACTCTATTGCTAAAAATAAGCAAGCATTTCTGGGGATTGAACCTCATACCGGAAGAGGATTGGAACTTCACTAAGCATTGAAGAAGTAATTTCACCATAGATTTAGTAGCTTTAGAGAATATAATCACATTATCAGCAAATGCCAAGTGATTAATAATCATATTAGATTTATGAATGTATAAAGTGTGAGGAGCCTTGGAAGCTAAATGATTAAGCATCTCAGAAAAATAATCAAAGGCAAGGATCAATCGTGGGAGATAGAGGATCACCTTGTTTAATACCTCTAGATGCACTAACAAAGCCATGAGTGGTGCCATTAATAAAAATAGAGTGATAGTTGATGGACAACCTTCTCTTAATGAGAGAAATGATAGAAGAAGAAATTCCCCTAGCCATAAGTGCTTCCTCAACGAAGCCCGAATGGATACTGTCATAAGCTTTTTTAATATCCAACTTATTCACATTACCCCCTTTACAATGTTTATCCAGATTTAGAACCAATTCTTGAGCCAGCAAAACATTATCTACAATTCTTCTACCCTTAACAAATGCAGACTGATTTTCACTGATAAGCTGAAGAAGAAGAGGTTGAAACCTAGCAGCAATCACCTTGCTAATAATTTTAGACAACATAGTAGTGAGACTGATAGGTCTAAAGTGTTCCCATTTAAAATTAAAATTTTCTTTGAGTATCAGGGTAATAGTAGAGCAAGAGAAATAGGTGGGAAGATCAGTACCCTTGAAGAAGCTCTGGATAACCTCAATAACAGCATCCTGAACAATATTCCAAGCCTTCTTGTAGAAATCAGCAGTGAACCCATCAGGATCAAGCATTTTAGAGCTATCAATGGCTACTATGGCTTCCCAGATCTCTTTCTCTTCGGGCACAAAAGCAAGATTAATACTCCTTGTATAATCCAAGTCCCCACAGAAAAGATCCTTCTCAATTGGAGCTCTATAAGTCTTAGGTTGAGTGAAGATCTCTTGGAAATAATTTACAGCATTGGAAGCTATTGACTCAGCAAAAGTAAGCCAATTGCCTTTAGAATCCCAAGCCTTATGTATTGTGTTACATTTCCTCCTATAAATAATGCAAGCATGGAATTACTTTAAATTTATGTCTCCCTTACAGAATTTAATCTTAGCAGCTTTTTGGGCATAGAACTCCTCCTACAAAGCAATGTCATTCATTTACTCTTCATTTGCCACTAAGAGATCTAAACCAACTTCAGGATTAGCTTCCAATTGATTTCCTAGTAGAGCCACAGTTCTTTCAGCTGTGTGAACCCTTACATTTATTTTACCAAAAACCTTCCAATTCCACTGGAAAAAGTGTTTTCCCATTTTCTTATGAAGCAGCCAAAGCTTGATCCAAGGAATCTGGTGAGAACGGTCTTTCTAAACCAAAGACACCTGATGAAGAAAATCCTTATGTGAAGACCACATATTAAGATATATGAAGTATAATTTACTTTTGGAGGGTGAAGCAGAGATAGTAATGAAAAGGGGCCTATGATCAAAACAAGTCATAGGGAGGTGATGAACAAAAGTATGGATGAATTCTTGGAGCCAGATAACATTCACCTGGATTCTGTCCAATCTTTCTCACAAACTACCTCTCCTCCAAGTTTATTTTAGACCATTGAAACCCAACTCAAATAAACCAACTAACTGATTGTTATCATTAAAAATGTGAATCATATTTAAATTAGGGGGCCTTCTTCCCAATTTCTCACAAGAAGAAGAAAGGCAATTAAAGTCCCCTCCCACTAACCAGAAAGAGCTCAAAGATTTTCTAATATCACTAAGATGACTCCATAGTTCCTCTCTAGCCAAATTAGAACTTTTAACATAGATAAAGGTAGCTTGACCACAACTGCTTCCCAGAGTAAAACTCAGATGAAGAAACTGAGGAGTATCTCCAATCATAGAACAGTGAATTTTCTTCCTACAAAGAAGCCAAATCTTATTATAAAGATTAGAAAAAAAAACTGGAAACCATGAAACTTTTTTAAAATTTGTAGAGGATGTTTGGAAACCATAGGTTCCAAGATAACAATAATCCAAAACTTATAAATCCTATTAAGTGTCAAAAGTCTGTCAAGGGATATAGGATGTGCCAATCCCCTCACATTCCAACTCAAGAAATTCGTCATTCAAAGGAAGTGGATTTCTCCCTCCTAGTTCTGACTAAAGAATCAAATTGACCCTGATTAAAAGCAGCCTCAACCCCAGGCTGATCTTCAACCAACAGAATCCTTAATTCCTGTAATCCTTTTATCTTCTTTTTAGACTTTTGAAAATGCCAATCCTCCTCCAAAGAAACATTCATTTGATGAAATAAGTCATCATCAAGTGAGAAACCACCAATAGGCTCCCCAAAAGGATTCTGAAGAAAAAGCTCGGGCTACGTAGAAAGAACACGACTAGTACCAACCTCCATAAGATCCCCAACCCTTATAAGTTCCAATTCATCAGCTCCTTGAGTAGAAACAAGTTGCTCCACCCCATACTCAATATTAAGAATTCCTTTCAACCCCACCCCCTCCAAAATAGGGGTGGAAGTACCAGCCCCAAGATCAACATGTCTGTTATCTTGTATAGCTATATCTACATTCCTGACCTCATTTTGTCGACTCTCAGTAGAGTTCACCAATATCTCAAAATCCCTGAGAACTTCATTCCCTTTCCTTAGAGCTGGGTACAGCCTGGAACATCTATCATCAGTATGCCCAAACATTTTTCTTTGATGGCAATAATAGGGTCTTTTTTCAGCAATAATCCTCTGCCAATAGCCATTGTTTTCAGTCCCAAGCCATATCTCCTCCATAGCAGGGAGAGTGATATGTCTTTCTATCAATATTCTAGAGACAGAAGTTCAAGACAGATTAAAAGTAGGAGCATCCAATTTTGAAGGCCTACCCAAAGCCTTAACTAAATTAAAGAGAACCTTATGATTGAAGAAATGCAGCTTTATGCTAGGAAGTTTAAACCATATGGGGACCATATGGAGTTCTTTAGTAGGTTCAAAATCGGGTGATCACCTTAGAAGTTTCATAGAGACCACTTCGATTTGTAAAATCTTCTTAGAGAATAATCTTGAATAGTCCTCTTCCTAGGTTAAATTGATTAAAATGTGTTTGTCATCCAGCAAACCCACTCTCCAACCCCCAAGGAACTTTAAGCTTTCAAAGAACTTCCTAATGACTTCCATTTTAGGAAGTCCCAGCTGAAACTTGCCAATCAATGTAAATTTGTACCCATCTGAGAGCCCATGGAGATCATCCTTAGAGTAGCAAATGGCAAGTTTGCCACCTTTTCTACTAGTAGGTTTGAAAATAAGGTTAGCACCCTCATGATATGATTGAGGAAAAATAAGTTCATCAACATTTTTAACAGTCTCAAAGACCTTTCCAACTATATAGGCAAAGGTTTCTTTAGCCCATTGGATAATAGTGTTCAAATCCAAAGCATTGGACTCTACCATTAGGAATGGCTCAACAACACTTCACAGCCAATTTATGAACCAATAGAATAGTAAAAATTTAAACTGCACTTCACCTGGGAAAAAGGAAAACCAAAAAATCATCAAACTCAAAGGAACCACCTGCTACCAGCACTCAAAAACCAAATGGAAGGAGCTAAGAAATGCAAAGAACACACCACAACAATAGCCGCAATTATCCATTCTGTAGAAACCCTAGCAGAGCACCAAGTGAACCAACTGCCATTATATATATAACCTTCAGCTTCAATTAGATATGACCTAAATTTATCAAAAGCATAAACAATGACTAATAACTCTCTTTCAATAGTGATATAATTTGACCATCATTAAGAGTTTTATTAAAGTAGTATATAACTTAAAAAATTTTGTCATATCTCTGCCCTTAAAAAAAATCCAATTGCATAATCACTAGCATCACACATTAATTGGAACAGTTTCTCCCAATCAGAAGAAACAATTATAGGAGCAGTGATCAATTTTTCCTTTAATGTTTCAAAGGCATTAAGGCACACTTGATTGAAATCAAACTTTGTATCTTTTTCCAAAAGTTGGCATAAAGGCTTTGTAATTTTTGCAAAATCTTTGATATATTGCCTGTAAAAACTAGCATGTCCTAAAAATCTCATAACTCCTCTTATAATAGTAGGTGGGGGTAGGTTAAATATTACTTGAACTTTTGCCGGATCAACTTCCATTTCATTTTCTGAAATTTTATGCCCAAGCACAATTCCTCCTACAAGAATGAATTGACATTTTTCCCATTTTAATACTAGATTCATCTTCTCACATCATTCTAGAACTTTCTCTAAATGATTTAAACATATTTTAAATGAAGTTCCAAACAAAGAAAAATAATTCATAAAGAATTTTATTCCCCTTTTCAATTAAATTATTGAAAATCGATATCATTCATATTTGAAATGTCACAAACGCATTACATAAACCAAAGGACATTCATTAAAAAGTAAAAGTACCATAAGGACTTGTAAACATTGGCAATTTTATTTTCAAATGTATTCATGAAATATTCAATGCTTAAATAGTCATTAATTTCCATTCTTAAGCATTCATCTTCTCTTCATTTTGTTGGATATCTCAATGACTTTGTAATATTAGATGTGACCTCTTATTTGCTAACTCTCATTGTTAATTGTCCTTTCTGCACATCTACTAAAGCTCTTCCAGTGGCAAGAAAAGGTCTTCCTAAAATGATAGGAATTTCTTTATCTTCCTACATATCTAACATAATAAAATCCAATGGAAAGATAAATTTATCAACCTTTACAAAAACATCTTCTATAACTCCTTTAAGATAGGTAATCAAACGATCAACTAATTAAAGAGTTACAATACTATGTGAAATTTTATCAAAACCCAACCCACAGAAAAACAACAGAGGCATAAGATTAATATTGGCTCCCAAATCACATAAAGCATTTCCAAAAAATCTTTTGCCAATATCACAAGGAATAGTAAAACTTAGAGGATCTTTAAGTTTTTTAGAAATCATTTTTTGATTTATAGTGCTACGCTCCTAACTAAGTGGAACTGTCTCCTTATCTGTAAACTACCCTTTTTTATTAAGTATATTCTTCATGAACTTCACATAGCTTGCCATTTATTCCAGGGCTTCAAAAAATGGAATGTTTATTGTCAATTTCCTCAATATTTCTAAAAATTTTGTAAATTGGTTATTTTTGTTTTTTCGCTTCAATGTTTGAGGAAATAAAGGTGACGGTCTTTCTACAATAATTTTCATTAGTTTGATAGGAATTCTGACTCAAAATAAAAAACTTCATTAGATTTTACATTTTCCACCCTTTCTTTTTCAACTTCAAATTCTTTTTGAACTTTTGTTTCCAATTATTTACCACTTCTTAGCTGAATAGCCTTAATTTTCTCTTTGTTCTAATCTTTAAGAATAACTTCAACATTACTAGGCAACATTCCTTGAGGTTTATTGTTAAGTGCAGCACCAAAACATCCCAATTGATTTTCTATGTTTCCAATTGCAGTTCCTTGACTTTATTGACTTGTTATTTGCAATATTAATTCTTCCATTGATAGATTCTTCTCCTTACTCTACAAGTTACTATTGAAATCTGGAGGGTAATAAGGTTTATAGTTTGAATTCCCTTAATTGTTGGAGTTTCACAATGGTTTTGCAGCATTGTTCCTCCATTGCAGATTTACAACATTAGAGTTATTGTTACTCCAACTAAAATTTGGGTGCTTTTTCCAACCAGGATTATAATAATTAGAATAAGGATTATTTTATCTGTTGTTTATGGCATTAAATGTATCATAAAAAGATTGAGATTTTATCATTTGTCCATGTGAATTTTCCTTAAGCACCGGAGGTTTCTGCGAATAATTCATTCCATATTGATCTATCTTCATCGATACTATAACAATTTTAGCAGCAAGCATAAATATTGCATCATAATCATGAATACTAGCTACTCTTTTTGGGATTACCATTTTAGGGTGCCATTGAAATTTATTAGTAGCCATTTATTAAATTAAAAAATAATCTTCATCAAATAGTTTTGACATTAATGATTGATGCGCCCCTGGTGTGTGTTATTTTTCTGTGTGTTTTATGTCAATGTAAATCTTTGATAATAGTGCAACAAACTTGACCTGTCCCAAACTTACGCAGCAATTTAGCTCCGAAAAATATGGCTAAAATCTTGACTAAATTTATATTAAGTATTTAATATGTAAAATTGAAATGTTATATAAAAAATATAAAATAATTCACACACAAGGGGTTCTACGCAAGTGCACGTATTGCTTCAAGTAATATAGGGCTTTGTTTAAAAACTCCAGTATCAATCCCAAAGAGAAGCGTAGATAAAACCCCATAAGCTAATTCTAGTCTACTACTATCAAGTCTTAGTTTGGAAGAAGGAAATTCTTATGATAATAACATAAAAATTATAGTAAGAAAGATAAGCTAAATTAGGTTTAATGAATGTTAACATAAATGTAACTAAGAAAAATAAGTTCACTAAACTATTTTCTAAACTTCAAAGTTAAATTTACTAAGACTAAATAGAGTTTTTGACTAAGAGTTCAAATTTAAAAAAATCATCCTTCTCCTTTACAATGAGTACATTGCTAGTAAAGTAATTAAAATCATTTAAATTTATATATAATATTGTATTTTACCAAATAGGAGCAACCCTATTTTTTATCCTCTGTCAAGTGCATAAAGAACATTGACTAATCTAAAGTTTAGTCCCTAATTTCGTGGTTAGGTTAGAATGATACAAGCTCTCACTTTAGATCTCTCACTTCTCCCTCGTCTGAGGGCTAACAATCTCGCATTAGTTTCCAATCAACTGGACCAAATTGGAGATTTTAATCTTTCACCTTAAAATCTCCAATTCGACATCCAATAAATTAAATTTCCTTATTTTTTTGCACTCAACCCCTTGTAATGTATTCTTACCCATGAAATTAAATGTGACTCTTACTTAGTTGTAGAAAGTACAGCCCTTTCAGATGTTATGTTTCTCAACAAATTTTAACCTTCCAATTGGCCAAATCAGAAAGTAAATGATGATCAAAGTTCGAATCATCACAAATTATTGACATTTAAAACTGAATAAAATAAAATCAATTCTTTACAAAACTAAATCTTTTTGTAGGGAGAAGGATAAAGAAGACTACTCGGAATTCATGAGAAGGATACGACAAAACAAAAATTTCATATATAAAAAAACTTGACAAAATAAGGAAATAAAAGAACACAACTTATCTCGCACTCCTTCCCAAGAAAATCCCTAGAAGTTCCCATTAAGCTCTTTCTCTCTTTACAATCACACTCAATTCTCTCCTAGAAATGTAATGAAGAAGTAATCTCTCTCCTTCCCTCTCCTCTTACAACCATAGAAGAAAATCCTCTCTTCTCTAAAGCCTTCCTCTCACTCTCACACCACACTCATGCCCTAGAATCCTATCCTGTTTAATTAAGGGTTGCCTCCTTTCAAAAAGAATTCAAAATTTCCCTCTCAATATCTATCAAAAGTCACACCTTTTGAATCCCAAAAGACATGTCCATTCATTCAAGAGACATATCCGTTCATTAAAAAGCCTTCCAAAGTGTCTAGATGCATTAAATCACTCCACTAGTGATTAAATTATTTGGAAGCTTCAAAATCCACTAAAAAATCATCCTAAAATGCTTTAATCTGTCTTATATCATCTCTAGCACCTAAGGCACCAGTTCTCTACATTTTGGTGCCTCATGCGCCACCATGCAATAGCTCCACTATTTTGCTCCGTTTGGCTCTGTTTCACCCCATTTCAGTTGTGTTTCACTCCTAACAGATATACCTAAAAAATAAACATGAAAACAACCTTTCTTTAAAGTTTAATTTTATTCAAAAACTTGTGAGAAATGTAAAGTAGATTAAGTAAACAAAGACATATCAAAATGTGTCAAAGCAGAATTTCTTTCTTGCTCGTTTTTACTCCAAATTGTACCATTTTTGCTTCATTTTCTCCAAAAGTCCATTTCTTGTACCTGAAACCAAAAATTTGTAAAATTCATTCCTTTAAAGTAAAATATCATTAAAAATCATTAAAATTATACATAAAATATTTATGAAAAAGTATGTAAGTTTTTTACAAGTCAAAATCCCCCAAACTTAAACATTATTTGTCCTCAAGTGTGTCTTTTACTACATAAAAATATGACTTAGGATAGAGACTAAATTATAAACTTCTATACTTTAGTTTGTTAAATAAAATAATATAATTTAATAAAAACTTTTAATAATATAGATTAAAATTGTAAGTATAAAAACACTTACTAATCAAATCAAAGATTTATGAATCTCCATTCATTTCAAGAATAACTGTAATCTGTTATATCAAAGGTACTTAGAATATCCATATGAAATAAGGTTCATTAAAACTTTACTATTGAGGGTGCTAATACTCAAATACAAGTTTAGAAAATGTAATAAAGACTTTTCCTCAAATTGATTCAGGTGAACCAAATTTTTTATTAGGTTTGTCTTGAGTAGAAGAAGGCTTAAGAACAAACCCAAAGTGATTTAGTTGAGTCTAGCTCGAGAACATAAGTTTTTATTGTGAACGGCTTACATGTTAAGTCAATTGGGGACAATTACGGAGAGCCGTCTGATCGCGTGTTTATTCGATGGATGGAGGAGATCAAGCTGGATGAACTTTTGATACGCAAACTGAGGGATGCGTAGTGCTAATGTGGCTGGCGGGGTCAACTAGTGGAGCGCCGCATGTAAATCTCAACACGTCGTAGGTTAAGTTGGCGGTGCTTGTTTAAGTAGAAAAATATGGATTTATTGAAATGGCAAAACCTCAAAAATTCATATCTTTTTGTATAAAAATCATAAAAATAAATTTAAAATACTCTCTTGCTCAGTGAACAGAGGAGAATAATTTGGACCAAAATAAAAATTATTTGCTCACTCTTTGATTTTTAATTAATTAAATGCTCTCTGTGGTATTTCAATTCATTATGGCTAAGCATTGCTCATCATGGCTTGAAATTTTTAGGTTTTTATCCTCATGCCAGATGTTATGTTCCCTGATTCTTTCAAGGTTAGAAGACATCTCTATGCTTCTAACCCTAATTTTCAATCTATGATGGCTATTTTGGCTTAAATTAATTGTATAAATTATAACATCACTAGAAAAATTATGGGATAAATTTTAGAAGGTTTCCTGTGTTTAGAAAAGCTTAGGAAAAATATCATGATGGCTTAAATAGTTTTGTAAATTTATGTATTTAATTAAATGTTAATATCTTATACTAATTTATGTAAATTAAATAATAATAACAAATTAATAAAATCAATTCTACATTATTTATAAAAATCATGTTAACCCATTGAAAAAATTTAATAATTATTTGATTAAGTTTAGGCACTATAGTTGATTTTTCAAGAAACATTGTATTTTAATACAAAAATAATTATATTAAACTAAATACACTTAGGAAAATTATGAAAAGTGATTTTCTAAGTTCCTTGAGATTAGGAGCACTTAGGAAAAATAAAAGTCATTTTTGATAAAATACTTGATTTTTGGCCTATGTTTTAAATAAAAAATAATTAAAAATAGTTAAAATTTCTAGGAAAACAAAAATGTTTCAAAATATGTCTAATTACTTCCTGATCACTTAGGACTCATTAAACAATTTTTTTTCTGATTTTTCTTAGTTAAAAAGGAATTTTTTAAAGGGTTAAAAGGCATTTTTTTCTATTTTCTCATTTAAATAATTCTAATAAATAAATTAAAAATCATAAAAATATAAAATTTATTTCTCTGAGTTCTTTGGACTCAGGAAGGTTTAATAAAAATATACATAAAAAAATTTTGGTAAAAAAAATATCTTTTCTATTCAAATTAAATCATAAAAATCAATAAATAATTAAATTAAAGATTTGACTAAAAAAGATCATGAAATTTTGTCTAAGTACTTCTCTGACCTAAGAAAACCTTTAATAATTTTTCCATAAACCAAAAACTTTACTTTGATTGATTAAATAAATTATTTTTCAAAATCCTATTTTCTAAAATAATAATTATTTAAATTAAAATCTAAAAAACACATTCTCTCCTTTGATGTTTTAATTACTCGATGGATAAGGTGCTCTAAAATCTCTTAAGTCATTTGAGTTGTGCTTAGTGAGTTATGAGGTGAAGAGCCTTAAGGGTAAATTGGTCATTTTGGATTTTGGTTCCTTAATAAAAAATTAGGATTAATATAAAGGGAAAATGGATAATTTTGATTGTAATGAAAATGTTTGGATGATGAAACATAATGGGTAAAAGGTAGAAATCAATTTGCCATCTATCCATAATAAGAATAAAATTATAATTTTAATTATCAAGGTTTAAAAGTTAATCAAAATCAAATGATTTCAAAGTGATGGGATTAAACTAAGGAGATGATATTTTACAAGTCCATAATTAATAATGATCTGACTACCTTTAATTAGAATCCATATCACCTAATTTAAAATTTTAATATTTGCCAATCTTTCTCCCATTACATTTAAAGGGCTTGGTTATGATTTAGCTTGATATTTAATTCATTTGATGGGATTTAGAAGATAATGTGATTGATGACTAGCACTACAAGCCTAGTTTTGTGATGAGTACAAAGGTCTTTAATGACTGAA
This sequence comes from Phalaenopsis hybrid cultivar, assembly GCA_002079205.1. Classification (NCBI taxonomy): domain Eukaryota; kingdom Viridiplantae; phylum Streptophyta; class Magnoliopsida; order Asparagales; family Orchidaceae; genus Phalaenopsis; species Phalaenopsis hybrid cultivar. The sequence goes on along the minus strand of JXCR01145040.1, from coordinate 101,184 downwards.
GCTTACCTTAGGGGCATTCACCTACATAACTTTTAAGTGAAATATCAACTGATTAATTGGGTATCTTACCCTAGGAATGATTAATATGTCAAAGTTTATCGAGTAATGGGGTAATTTTAATTTGACTTGGATGATTAATAGAACACTATGATAAGTTTAAAATGAACTCAAATGTTTTAAGAGATTTTGAAAGCAGTTAAGGGTCATTCCTCGAACACTATAGAATCTCTTGGAAATTTTGAAGGACAAATCAAACTTATTATATTTTTTTCTAAAATCATCCACAAAGATCTCTCGGGACTCAATAAGTTGTAGTTTTGAGTCTGTTAGATGCATCTTCATCTACTCTTGCAATTTATTTAAATTTATATAAAATCATATACATGTTCAAAAAGCTAATCTTTCAGCGAGAATGCCGAGAACATGACAGATACACTTTACAGTGTTATTTAATTTCTATTATTTCACTTTCTGTAAAATATCATTACTACTTGGATGTGTATTCTACTTTCTTGCAAAATCAAAACAACCATTTTCAAAACTATTTAACATTTTCAAAAATATAAAACAAATTGTTTCAAAGGTAGTCATATATCCTTTGAAATTTCACTAAACTTAAAATGCCCTTTTGAATTTATGGGAGTCCCTCGAAGGAGGTAACCCACGGTTGCTAACGAGATCTTCCAGGTTTAAATGAGTTTCACAACTCGTTTAAGCTAAATAAATTCAAAAGAAAATAGTGAAACTAGAATGAGAGAACCGTGGGATCTTAACCGGTGTCACTCTATTCAACTTTAACACTCCCCAAGATATTTAAATAACCATAATCATATGAAACACTTGATTTGACAATATGACTTGACACATTAGAAAATTTAAACTTGCTATGATGAGGAGTTTAGAGCTAGCATTATGGGCAGCACGAACATTTTCAATAGAAAAACATGTCTACAAAAGCTAAACCATTCCCTAGAATTAAACAAACGAGTCATAGGATTTCTAGGTCATTTGTTAGTGCAACATGAATCATCAAATTATCTTTAGGCCTTTTTATAGCCTTGCTACACAATATAAGCCCTAAATCATATTAGGATTCTGTGGTTGTTGTTCTTCATGACCTAAATCCTCACAACTTTCAGGCTGTTTGTGTGATCGTTTCACAGGAATGTAGGCCCTAATTAGTAAAATTGGCAGGATGAAACATTTAAATATTTCTCCTCTAAATTGAAGCCAAATAGTAGGATAGCTTGGAAGTCACTGAGGTTCTCCTCAAGATCCATGACATCCCCTAGTTCTTCTACATTTGGATTTTAAAAATAAATGTTCTAAATTTAAGTCATTCCTCTTTCACACCTCTCCGTCCAATCTTTTTGAAAAGTCCAATCCCTTGAAATTCCTGAAGACAATATCCGCTAACTTTTATCAAGAGTATTCTTTGCTGACTCTGGTTATCTAAGATGTAATTAACTATAGGGGTTTGCCCTTATAGGATGCTTTTCTGAACCCAGCTTAATATAAACCCTATTTAATATTTCATATTAAATAAGGGAACTTGTCAGCTTATAACAAAATGGTTTCGCAGAACAAACAGATGTCATATATTTTTTATTTTATTTAATTTAGCTCCACTATCAAGTCATGTATTTATCTTTCAAGATAGATGTATACGTGAGGTGTGGTGCTCTTACATTTAAACTATGAAAAATATGGGATCGGTTTGATTTTATATGTTNTATATATATATGGTGGCTAGGGTTCCCTACTCTAGTGATTTTGGAGGCAATCATGGTTCTCCTTCTGGTTGATCCTCTTAGTGAGATCTTTCCTCATTTCCTCCGTGTAGTTCTTTTTACTTTATTTTGGTTTCTTTGCAATGCCTTTGGATAAAAGTTTTGTTGCTACCGTTGCAGGCCGGAGCTCCTCTAATGTTGGGGATTCTAGTTTTTTTTCTCATGGTTTTCATGAAAATCTCAATATTGAAGGAGACTATAAATTCATTAAGCATCTAAGTAAAAAAAATGACAATCTTGTGCTTTTCCTTATTGATATTGACACTAATATCCTTGCCTCTTCCTGTAAGCTCGCTCTGAAGGGAAAAATTGTTTACGGTCTCCCTAAGCTCCATTTTATTCAGTGAGAATTTGAAATGTTAAAACTCAAGGGATTTTGGAAGATTAGTTTGTTAGATGGCAGACATATTCTTATCCAGTCATCCAATGATGAAGATTATACTAAAATCTTTTCTAAACAAAATATGTGCATTGAAGATAGACTTATGAATGTCCTGAAATGGACAGTAGAATTTGATACAAAAACTGAACCTCCTACTATCCCTATTTGGCTGGGCTTTCCAGGTTTAAAACTTCATTGTTTAAATCATGAAATCCTTTTTTCACTTGTCGCTGCTTATGGAAAACCATTGAAAATGGTCATACCTACCTATATGCTGACTAGGCCTTTTGAAGATAGAGTTCTAGTAGAACGTGATATTACTCAACCTTTCTATGATGACATTTGGATTGGTACTCCACATCAAGGCTATTGGGAACCTGTTGAGTTAGAGTGTCATCCTTATTACTGTTCCCACTGCTTGATATTTGTTCATACTGCTTCTCACTATTATCGCTTGAATCCATAGTTAAAACCAGGTTTTAATAAGCATGGTAAGGGTGTTTCTATTCCTGGACCAAGGTAGAAGCACACTGATCCCCCAAATAACATTGTTCAACCCAATCCTCCCGTTACAGCTGATTACAACATCCCCACATCATTTCCCCCTTCCTCTTCCCCTCGATTAGACACTGAATTATAGGAAATACATGAATTACCTTCTGATACAAATGTGGTGCGAGAGGCACCTTCCTGTCCCATAACTGATGTTGTTTCTGATTTACATGAACATATTCTAGCTGCCTCTATTGATATTAATGTGCAGGCTCAACCCTCAGCTCCTTTTCTCCAAAATTTAAAAAGGACCACCACTGCAACCCAGCTGCCAAATGTTCAGGATATGTTAACTGAGGCCACAAATTCCCTCAAGCTTGAATGGCTAGTTCAAAAATTACAAAGAAAAAAGAATAAGAGGAAAAATGAGCTTTCCTAATTAAATACAAGCAACATAGTATAGGAAGGCACTTATTACTCTGATGGAGATCAAGTTAACAGCCCTCCTAGATCTTCTAGGAGAGCAGGCTTGAGGCATTGTGTTTCATATCATGGTTTGGAATATTAGGGGAGTGGCAGACCCTTCCTCCCCTAATAGACAAAAACACCTTTGTAGGGTCCATAAACTTTTCTTTTTTGCTATTTTAGAGCCTTTGGTTATTTTTAACAAAGATAGAATTATTATGAATTTTAAGCAGTGCAATTCTTTTTGCAGCAAAAATAACAAAATTTGGGTTTTCTGGAGACGCAGTGTTAATATCTCTATCATTCGAGATGATGAACAATTCATTCTTTTCAAATATCACCTGGAGGATTAGCATGGTTGGGCTAACATTGTTTATGCTAGTTGTTCTATGCAGAGTAAGTACTCTCTCTGGCAACAACTTATACATATGGGTAATACCATCAACGATAACTAGTTTATGGGTGGTGATTTAAATATGATCATGAAAACTGATGAGTGCAGAGGTGGAGGTAAATATGAGACTCCACTTGTTAACTGTTTTTGTGATAATATCACTTATGCAGGCCATTTTAACTTGGGGTTTTCTGGTTCTCCTTACACTTTGAGAAGAGATTTATATTTTAACGTCTGTATAGATTCTTTGGGAACCATCATTTCTCAAATTATTACGCTATTAATTGGGTCCAACATTTCAATCATGTTGGATCTACAAAATCTTATTTTTCTCACTCTTTCTTTCAATAATAAAGTTTGAAGGTACATTTTTAAATTTCTGAATGTTTGGAATTCTCATGAAACTTTCTTGAGTCTTATTCAATAGGATTGGCATTTTGACGATGCTGGAGACCCTTGGTATGTTCTTTGGCACCTTCAAATGAAGGTTTTTGTTGCCTTGAGGAGGTGGAATTATGAGGTGTTTGGCAATGTCCATGACAAAGTTACTAAAGCCCAGCATTTGGTTGATTCTGTTGAAGCTCAGGTTATCTATGATCATAATTTGATTGATGAGGTAGCTCAAAAACATGTTGACCTACTTGACGCCATCTCTTTGGAGGAGCAATTCTTTCAACAAAAGGCTAATGATATTCATATTAAACATGGAGATCGTAACACTAACTATTTTCATGCCTCTATTAAAAATAGAAGGAACATCAGTATTATCTTGAAGGTCAAAAGTCCCAATGGTGATTTGATTGCTGGTGATAGAGAAATCGGAGAGGATGCTGCCCTTTATTTCTCTGAGATATATACATCCTACATGGAAGTCCATACTCTTAACAAAAATCTTTTTGTTAAGGAGAGGAATTATGTTGATGGGCTATCTCTAACAAGTATTCCAACCGAATAGGAAATTTTTGCTGCCCTTCATGATATCAATCCTAACAAGGCCCCTGGCCCTGATGGTTTTACTGCCATCTGTCACATTAAATGTTGGGACATAACACACAAAGAGACAACTTTGGTTATACAAAGCTTTTTCATGGGTAATAATCCTGGGAAATATTTCATTTCTTCTCTTATAATGCTTATCCCCAGAACTAATATTAAGACTAGTTGGGACAACTTTAGACCTATTTCACTCACTATTATCATATATAAAGTCGTAAGCAAAATAATTGTTTCTACACTCCAAACTCATCTCTCTACTCTCATCTCTCCTCAACAGTCTGCTTTTGATCATGGTAGGGAGATATGTGACAATGTTCTACTTGCTTAAGGATTGGTGGAGGATTTAGATAATAAGTGCAGAGGTGGCAATATGATCCTTAAGCTGAATCTTAAGAAAGTTTTTGACACAATCAGTTGGGATTTCATTATTAACACTCTTCAAGCTAGAGGTTTTTCCTCTAATTTCTGCACACTCTTATTAAAAGATGGTTGTATAACAACCACTATAGCGTTGTTATTAATGGCAACTCTTATGGCTTCTTTTCTGCTAAGAGAGGTATAAAACAAGGAGATCCCCTTTCTCCCACCATTTTTGTAATGGCATTCAATTATTTCTCCAGGCTTATCAAAAATTTGCACGAATCTCATCCTTACTTGCACTAGAATCATAAGTCTAAGATTCAGGTCAGCCACTTAGCATATGATGATGATGCAATTATCTTATCCAATGCCTCGAAACTTTCCATCAAGGTTTTAATTAATTTTTAGCAAACTTCTGGTCTTCAGTTTAATAAAGCTAAATGTCAGTTATACTTTGGGAAATATGTTAGCACTAAACATTCGAACTAGGCCACCTCTTATATTGGTTACACTACGACACCTCTCCCACTTAAGTATCTTGGTGTTAACCTTCTTAGAGGTAGAAAGAAACAAACTCAACTTGATTTTTTTGGTTGAGAAAATTAAAAATAGAATCAATTAGTGGAGAAATGTTTTTCTTTCTTTTGGGGGAAGGCTTACTGTTTTGCAAAGTGTTCTTCAAATTATTCCTCTATATGTCATGCAAGTTCTTAACTTAAATAAGAACACACAAAAATCCCTTCAGCATATTTTCAATAAATTCTTATGGTCTCGGCCTGGTAAAACTAAGCCATGGTTTTCTTGGCATAAAATTGGTAAACCTCTTTCATCTAAGGGTTTGGGGTTTAAAAATCTTCAACATATAGCTGAGATCAATATGTGTAAGCCGTGGTATAAATTTAGGGCTGGCTCTTCTTTTTGGGCTCAATTTTTTTCTTACAAGTATTGTTCTCATGTGCATCCTACTTTGGTTAATTGGAAGGTGGTGGATTCTAAAATTTGTAAATCTATTATTAGAGCTATACCCTTAGCCAATCGTTTCATTTATTGGGATATTGGAGAGGGGAAGGTCTCCTTTTGTCATGAACATTGGGTTTCCTCTATTTTTCAAAATGTCACATCTCCTCTTAGTGGAAGATGACGGGAAAACCATCCAGGTATGCTTTTATCGTAATCTATTTTACAAATATTTTTAGTTTCTTGTACTTTACTTTCAGTATGATACTGTGCTTACTCATCTGCATGTTTGAACAAAAAAAAAACACAAACCTGCATGTTAAACAATGATGTCAACCTGAATGAGATCCAAAAATGTTAGGATAGTCATAAAACCAAAACTAAAACTAAAACCAACCAAGATAAAATTGACCGCCAGAACATTTAAAATATAAAACAACTCAAAATTTAATCACAAACATCACAAAACAACAATTACAACTAAATTAAGACATCTCTATCGGATGATCGGGAATCTTTTAGAGGAGGTAACCTACGGTTGCTAACGAGGCTCCCCACGATCCAAATGAATTTATGGAACTCATTAAGTTGAGTTTATAAAATTCATTTGGACTAAGTAAATCCAGTAGAAAATAGTGGTACCGGAATGAGGAAACTGTAGGATCCTAACCGTTGTCGCTCTAATCAACTTTAATATGCCCCATAACATTTAAAGAACTACAACCATAGGGATACTTAATTTGACATCATAACTTGACACACTAGTAAACTTAAACTCGTCATGGCAAGGATTTTAAAGCTAGCATAGTGAGTAGCACGACCATCTTCAACAGCAAAACACGTCTACATCAGCTAAGCCAATTTCCTTCCATAGAATTAAACAACCAAGCCATAGGACTTCGTGGTAGTTTGCTTATGCAACGTCAACCCTCACATTATCTTTAGGCCTTTGTATAGCTCTACTGTATAATATAAGCCTTAACTCGTCTTAGGATTCTGAGGTTGTTGTTTGTCACAACTTAAATCCTCACATCTTCTAGGATATTTGTGTGATTGTTTCACACAAAAGTAAGACCTAACAAATAAAATTAGTTGGATGAAACACCTAAATAATTTCTCCTCATAACTCAAGCCAAATAATAGGATAGACTGGAAAGTCACCAAGGTTCTCCTTCTGATCTATGACATCCCCTAGTTCTTCCTTTTTTGGGTTCTATAATAAAATGTTTCAAATTTCAGTCATTCTCATTTCACACCTCTCTGTCCAATTTCATTAAGAAGTCATATCCTTTTGAACTCGTTGAAGATAATATTCTCTCATTTTTATCAAGAGTTTTCCTAGGTGACTTTGATCATTTAAGATGTAATTAACTATAGGGGCTCGCCCTTATAGGAAGCATGTCCGAACCCAGCTTAATATAAACCATATTTAATTTAAGATGTAATTAACTATAGGGGCTTGCCCTTATAGGAAGCTTGTCCGAACCCAGCTTAAAATAAATCCTATTTAATTCTTCATATTAAATAAGGGAAATTGTCGGCAAATAAAATGATTTTGCAGACCAAATGAATATCATATATTTCTTAGTTTACTTGATTGAGTCTCACCCTCAAGTCTTGTGTTTACCCTTCGGGATAGATATAGGGTTTGAGGTATAGTGCTCTTTCATTTAAACTATGAAAAATATAGAGTTAGTTTGATTTCATATTTTTTTCTAAAACTTCTGTATATATATATATATATATATATATATATATATATATATATATATATATATATATATATATATATATATATATATATATATATATATATATATATATATATATATATATATATATATA
>JXCR01145040.1:81178-93205 GCA_002079205.1 Phalaenopsis hybrid cultivar | reverse complement strand
TATTTGTCTTGCTCTATTGCTTTATCTCTCTATCCTCTCACTTTCTCTATCTCACTCTTGCACCTCTCCCTCCCCATCTTTCTTCTCTCTGTTGTTGTCTCTTGCTCTCTATATCTATCATTTTTTCTAAGCTCACACTCCCTCTCTTGCTCTTTCTATCTTGTTATCTTTTGTTCTTTATTTTTATCTTTCCTCCTCTCTATTGGTTTCTCTTTCTTTCTCTCTCTCATCTCCCTATCGCTCTCTTTCTCTCGTGTTTCCTTTGTCTTTATCTTTCTCTCTCACTCTCACTTTTCTCACTCCATCAACCTCTTCTCTCACCCTTATCTCCCTCCGTTCTCTTTTTCAAGCTATCCCTCCCTCCATCCCTGCCCCACCCTTTCCCTCGCTCTCCCTCTCTCTCCATGTGTGAGAAAAANATATATATATATATATATATGTAAATTAAAATGTCCTTCCAGAGCGGGTGACGTGATTTCGATTCTGGCGACTGACAGCTTCCAATGGGCAACTCCTGCAACCAAAATAGTGTCAACAAAGTACTATGGCTAGACCCTAAGCTACTAAAGAGAGAAAACTAAACCTCAACCAAAGGTGAGGTCAACACCCTCTCACACAATTGTAAGCCTTAAATAATAATAATAATAATTGGCAGGATGGAACATTAATTAATATCATCTCACCAAAATTATAGCCAAACCAGAGGATAGCTCGAGAAGTCACTAAGGTTCTCTTGAGAATTCGTGGCATCCCCTCTCTTTCTTCCTTTAGATTTTATAATAAATGTTCCAAATTTGATCTTCTCCCATTTTTTACTCCTTCGTCTAACCTTGAGGATCCTAAACCTTTTAAAATTCTTGAAAGCATGATTTTTTGATCTAAATTGAGAGTTTTCTTAAGTGAATTCAGTCGTTTAAGATGTAACTCACTATAGGGGCTTGACCTTTTATGAAACTTTAAGAACCCACCTTAATATAAATCCAATCTAAACTTCTATATTATATAGGGGAACTTGTCGGGCAACACAAAAGATTTTTTTTAAATTAAAATGGATGTCATAAATTCTTTAGTTTATTTAATTGAGCCTCACCAATAAGTAATTTATTATTCTTCAGGATAGATGTGTTACTTGCGCTGTTGTGCTTGATTATTTAAACTCTTGTTTATATGAGATTAATCTAGTCTCGTATTTTAAAAAAAATAAATTATTACATTTCTAAGCTATATATACATTAAATTACATTTTTAAGGCAACCAAAAAATTCTAATTTGTCGACCTACAACAGTTCAGGTTGAATTTGGATAATTGTTCTTGGATTTTTGGGGCAGTGACTTTCATGATGTCAAATGGGTCCTTGCCAAGCACGACCTCAAGCTCATCATCTAGCTCCAAACTTGATTGTAGGGAAGATGTTGCAGGCCTCTCGGTCGATGAGAAAGTTGTAAGAAAAGGTCAAAGTCAAGAACGCCATCGTAGCAACTTCAAAGGAAAGTTCTGAGGGTTAGTATTGGCTAAGAAAAGTCCTTGTAATTCTAGTGCAAGCACTAAAAATTAGTGAAGGTTGTCATGCAGACTGTGCACACTCTTTCTCATTTTTATTTAGTTTTTGTTTGTGTTTTAACTTTCATTTCTTGAATTTTAAGTTGTACTTTCAGATTTGTTGTTCATTTTTTATTACAGGGTTGAAAATTTCAAAATTAAATTTTGAGAGTTAAGTGAAATTTAATTGACTTAAAGACTTTGCTTGATTTGTAGATATCAAATTAAACTCACAAGACATGAGGAAAAGTTTGAAGTTCAAGACCCAATGCAAAACCAATTTCACAATGCACTTTGCCCAGGTGAAACTAGTTCACCAACACACCTATTGGGGGTCTGACACCACATAAAAAGAAATTTTGAAGACTCCTGAACCTCTTTGTTTAAGGATGGTTAAACAGACGGTCTTGGAATCAAAAGAAGAGTTGATCATACTTTTCTAAGAAATAATTGGCCAAGAATGCCAACGGAAGAGGGTAATCTGGCCCTCGAGGGATATGGACACATTACTGTTGTATGAAGGTAAAATTTGCTAATCATAATAGAGAGAAAATGCATTCCCCTGCAGAGTCCCCAGAAGCTGTTGATCACCAAATGGGAAGATTGTTGGTTGCTTTGAAAATATTGTTTAATTTAGTATACATATAGTTTTGAAAAAGTAATATTTTAATTTTTGAAAATATGAGACCGAACTGATCTCATACATGCAATAGATTAAATAATTGAGCACAACACCGCAAACAATGCATTTATCTGGAAGAATAGACACATTACTTATGGGTGAGGCTCGATTAAATAAACTAAAGAATTCATGACATCTATTTTAGTCTATGAAATCCTTTTATTTTGAGAGACAATTTATCTTATCTAATATGAAAGTATAGATAGGTTTTATATTAAGCTGAGTTTTAAAAGTTTCTTATAAGGGCAAACCCCTAAAGTTAATTATAACTTAAATGGCTGAGGTCAATAAAGAAAACTCTTGATTCAGATAAAAAAATAATGCCTTCAAGAATTTTAAAAGTTTTAGGATCATCAAGGTCGGACAAAGGAGTGTCAAATGGGAAAAGCTAAAATTTTGAACATTATTGTGGAATCTAAATGAGGAAAACTAGGAGATGTCACTGATCGTGAAGAAAACTTAAGTGACTTCCCAAGTAGTTTTATGGTATGGCTTCAATTTCGGTGAGATAATATTATTTAATATTTCATCCTGCCAATTAATATTATTTAGGACTTATACTTGCCTAACACAATCATACAAATAGCTTCAAAGAAAGAAGGATTTATGTCGTAACAAATGATAACCTCAAAGCCTAATGTTATTTAGGGCATGATTGTGCAAAGGCCTAAAGATATGGTGAGGATTTATTTCATACCTGTTGAACTACCTTGAAGTCCTATAGCATATTATTTATTTATAAGGGAAAAGTTATTGTAAATCCACTTACTCTGCTACCCAATTGCCCACGGTGCTAGCTCTAAGCTCCTCATCACAGTAGCAGTCATAAAGTGTTAAGTTCAAAAGGTTTAAATGATGAGTTTAATCAATTATTATAGGGGGTTAAAGTTGATTAGAGCGACACTGGTTAGTATCTCATGGTTCCCTCATTCCAGTTCACTATTTTCTTTTGACTTTACTTAGTCTACACAAGTTGTTAAGCTCCTTTAAACTAGGGAGATCTCATTAGCAACCATGGGTTACCTCATTTGAGAGACTCCCTTAAATTGAAAAGATGTATTATGAAGTTTTATAATTTTATAGCTTTTAAAAATGTTGCTTTAATTTTTAGAAAAAAGTTATTTTGTTTTGATATTGCATGCAAATTTGTTTTAAGTTTTTTTTTTTTTAGAGTAAAGTAAAAAAAAGCAGGTAAGAAAATGTTGTAAAGAAAATAAAATTGCAGTACAAAAATGTAAATGCGTATTTGTCATCTTCTCGTACTCCAGCTGAAAGATTAGCTTTACAGTATATATAATTTTGCAGAAATTTAAATAAATTATAGGAAAAAAAAGGAAAGAAGGCTCAAGCTACCCCTACTAAGTTTTGGGTCATAACTCAATGGTTCCCTAGCAATTTTAATGGATGATTTTCTTGAATAAAGTTTAATAAGTCCATTCGTCCTTCAAAATTTCCAAAAGAGCATAAGGGTGTTCGGAGCATGACCCCAAACAACCTTTAGAATCCTTTGAAACGTCTCAATTTCATTTGAACTTATTATATGTTCAAATAATCATCTGAAGTTAAATTTAGGCTTCGATTGGTTAACCTCCCAATGATTTAATCATCTCATGAAAGGGGTACTCAAACAGTCTGTCGATGTTTCTCTTAAAAGTTATATGAGTAGTAACTTAAAGGGGCGAACTGAAGCTATTAAGGATTTCATACCCACAGTTGAAGCTGAACTTTTAGTGTTTCCAAAAATGTTTATAGTTAATCATGATTTCTTTTCTAAACCTCATTAAGCAAATTAAGATTAAGTCTGGTTCACTACTAAGCCCTTAAGACTAATGGGTAGATAAATTCTGAACTTTTAGGGACTAATGGGTAGATAAATTCTGAACTTTTAGGGATATTAAATCATATGGCATTTTAATCTTTAACAATGATTATAATATCACTCAAACATTAACTACGGGTCTTAAACTAGTGAGTTATCATTTTTCAAAATCAAACCCCTCAACTTAGGATTTTTCAATTTAATTAACTTCCAAATTATAATAATTAAGGGAAATTTCAATTATACTCTTATTGTGGAAAGTGAAGAACTAGTTTCTACAATTTAATTCAATCATTCAAAAGAGCTAATCATGATCAAAATTACCCATTTACCCTTAATCAATTGTAAAACTTAATTAAGGCATTAAAATCCAAAATTATCATTTCGCCTTTAAGGCTCTCCACTTCAAAACAGATTAGATATAATTCAAATGACTTTAAAATTTTTATAGTACCCCACTCATGGGTCTATTAAAATATTAGAGGAGAAAATGTAAGATTCAGATTTTTATTTAGTTTTTAATAATTATTTTATTCAAAAATATGGATTTTGAAAAAAAATTTATTTAATCAACCAAAACAAATTATTTGTCTAAAATAAAATTATTGAAGGTTCACCTAAATCAGAAGATCACTAGGACTAATTTGCATGATTTTTCAAGTTATATTTTAATTATTATAATTATTTAATGATTTGAAGTATTAGTTAAATATAAAATATTATTTAAGTTAAAAATTAACTTCTGTATTTTTCTTAAATCTCTCTAAGTCGAGGGAACCCAAAAAAATAAGTTTCATATTAATGTGATTTATATTTTATTTATTGTAATTATTTTAATACAAAATTATAGAAAATTCATTTTTAAGCCTTTAAAGATTTATAACATCACTTAGAAAAGTAGAAAAATAATTTTGATTGCTCCAAATTGACCAAAGAACCAGTTGTGACATTTTGGGATATTTTTCTATTTTAATGATTTTGTTTTCATTTTTTAATTATTTTTAATAATTTAAAATTTGAAATATACCTTAAAGAAATCAAATATTTATTTTTTAATTAAATTTTATTTTTCTTAGATTCTCCTCGTCACAAAAGACTCCCAAAACTATTTTGTAATTTTCTTAATTATATTTTAATTATTACAATTATTTTAATGCAAAAGCATCATTTTACTTAAAAAATTAAATTTTGTGGTAAATACATTTCAAACAGTTTCCAAATTTTTTTAGTGGGTTAAAATGATTATTACTTACAATGTTGGCCCAATTTTGAGATTTTTTATTTCTATTTTAATTATTTAATTTTTCTTTCATTTTAGTGAGTTAAATACATAAAAAAATATTTTAAATTACTTAAACCCATTTTATATTTTTCCTAGGGTTCGTTGATCACAGTGAACCTACCAAGACATTTTGTAATTTTTTTATTTATATTTTAACTTTTATAATTTTTTTTAAACAAACAAAGGTGCTTTACTTTGAAAATTAGGGCTTCCACACTTAGAGGTGTTCACAGACTTTTAAAAAATCAGAGAACACACCTAAGGATAGGGAATTTAAACCTCCAAAGTTTCACCCCATGGGGATTAGTATTTATCAAGTTATGATTTAATTAAGTTTTTTAGTATATAATTAATTACAAATAAAATATAAAGTCAAATAATTCTGATTTTTATTTCATGTTGTTCTCTCTGTTCCCTGAGCAAGGGGGTATTTTTCTTTTTTTAGCCATTTTTCTACACAAAGTTATGTATTTTCTAAGCCAATTGAATTAAATAAATCAATTAAATCCCCAATTTTCTACTTAAACACGCGATAACTGTGACATCCTAGGCACCTGCTAAAGCCCACGCATCACTTCGTTATTTAACGTTGTCATTCATATGGCTACTGACTTGGCCTGCACTTTATTTTCCATCCTCTCGTCAGGCGCAATTTGAACCATTCGTTCGATACAAGCAAAATCAGACGGCTCCCGATCATCGTCCCCAATGGCCTTAACCCGTAAATCATTCATTTTTTAAACCTAATTTCTCCCTTGATTCCCAACTAAATCAAATGAAGTTTGTTCCTACACTTTCATCTAATGATCATGAACCTATTTATATGGCTGATCAAGTACAAAATACAAGTTCACTACATAAAAGCCCAAACCGAGCTTGAATTTGGGCTCACAACGATACAGGAGGTTCGTCGGCTCACAACGAAGCTCAACAAAAGCTCACAACGTTTTGATCCATACCTTAAGCTTTTGTTGAGCTTTGTTGTGAGCCGACGAACCTCCTCCAATTGCCAATTTGATCAGAGATTGGGTCCGAGTATGAATTCGATGGAAGGGTGATTCAGGCTTGTTCTTGAGCTAGGTTAGAGGGCTAAAAGTGATGGGACTTTGGTTAGGGAAGTCTTTTTTAGCTCTAGTGAAGTTTATGGGATAGTTAATTTGGAGTTTTGTGGCACCTGATGGTATGGCCAAGAAAATTCTTGAATTTCAGTGGTGAAATTAGGGTTTTATAGTGGGGAAGAGTGTTAGGAAATGGTGGGGATTGACTTCTCTAGACGTTTAGTGGGTCTGGAGAAAATTTGGCAAATTTTGGTTAAGTTTTGAGCATATTTATCTTCTTAGCTATGAGAGGATCCTTCTTATATCATCAACCATGACTGTCATCAGGGCAAGCCAGAGTGGCAGAGAGGCTACTTAAGTGAAGGGAAGAAGAGCTCTAGTGGTCAATGGGGCTTAGCCAGCTCAGGTGGGTTCAATTTTGGCTATAAGGCATATGAGACCTCTCAAGCATGGTGTTTTTGGATAGCTAGGGTGGTTGTCTGTCTAGGGTAAGGTCACTTCTTAGCTCGGGGAAGCCAGAGAGGTTGAGTGCTGCAGTGAATCTCAGTTTAAAGAGGCTTTGGTCCAAAGGGGAAGTTAGGTTTGGTTAATTTGGCTAGGTTTGTGTTTACCCCTTGGTTCAAGGGCTAGGTTTGGTTCCATGTTGGTTAGGGTGAGTCCCATGACCCCAAGGCAGGTTTAGATGAACTCAAATGATCGGTTTTGGCATGAAACCAAGGTTTAAATGTTCCATGAGAATGGTAAATCCAAGTGGAGATGAAAGAGTGAGTGGTCACCTCCACTTGGAAAATTTGGTATGTTTGTTCTCATGATGTCCATGGAAGGCTTCATGAGGCATGTCATGCCATGTTTGATGCCATAAGGAGATTTCATGCCAAAGAAAATTTCTTTATGAAACTTCTTGGGAAAAAATGCCATCATGCCCAATTTTTGTAAAGTGTCATGTATGCATGGAGAAATTTATTATAAAGTCATGGTGAAAATATTTTGTATGTCATGGGATGAGTAAGGAATTTTATCATTTGGGGTTTTTAAAATTGATCATATGGGCTTTTAGAAATGCATATGGGTATGGACTTTTGGACATGCATGATGATGATTTTAATTTGAAAATTAATCATGGGCTAATAAAATGGATTTGGATTTAATTAAAATTGGATTTAGACATGATAGAATTTGATGTGTGATGTAAATTTGATCTTCGAATAACTTGATTGGCCATGAAGCTCAATTTTGGGCACTTTGAATTTTGGATCAACTTGGGACTAGTGGAACTGCATTTGAATTAAGACTTGGAATCAGGTTCAATTGGGCATGAATTCAGTTTCAATTGGGTTTGGATACGGTGAATTTGAGTTTAGGTTTGAAATTGAAGAAATTTGAGATCAATTTTATGAAAATTGGAGGTGATTTGGGGACTTTAGGCACTTAAGGGGCAATTTTGGATTTTGTCCAAGATTGGTCAATTTGGTCAAATTAGAACCAATGTGTGGTCAAGCTTGGTTTTAGGAGCATTTGAAATGATTTTTGAGGTTTTTATGAAAATTTCGGTCACGAGGGGCATTTTGATAATTTTGGGAAAGTTATGGGTATTTCGGTAATTTTGGAATGTTTTTTGAAGTTTTGATGGTTTCAAAGCATTTGAGTTGATTTTTGGGTAAAGTTATGTAGTTCGGGTAATTTTTGAAAATTTAGGGTTTCAAGGGTAATTTGGTAGTTTTGAGAAAGTTTGGTGTCAAAAGGCTAAATTGGGTATTTGGGAAGAACAAAATCAATTGAGGATACTAATCATAAAATTACCCTTTTTTGACAGAAGAGACCAAGGGATCTCCCACTATAGATCCTCCATGTGTTGGTCTTAGTCAAACCCTAGCCTAGGGTTAATGGTTTAGGGGACCATCCACATGAGTTTCTAAGAGATTAAGGGATCAAGCTACACATGTTTAGTTAAGGGTTTAGGTTGTGAACAAAAGTTTGGGGTTTTAGGTGTGTGTGTGTCTGTAAGCTCTAACCAAGACCAGACCACCCATAGGGAACCTCTCTCTAGCTTCCTTATGCTTGGTTTCATCCTACTAAATGTTAGAGGTTAACATTAAGCATATGAAACTTCCAGATCAGAAAAGAAAGTCTTAGAATTTTTAATGGTGAGGGCTCCATCACTAGTTTTCTTGGATAATCAATAGGAATGTCTTATGCCTAGATCCTAGGCTTCTAAAGGAGAAAGACTAGACTACAAGAAAAAGTGTGGTCAATAAGACTAAGTAAATTTGAAAGAAAATTGTTGTATCATAATCAGGGAACTCTGGGATCCTAACCGGTGTCGCTCTAATCAACTTTAACACCCCCCATAATGCTTGAATAACAACAAAACTACAACACTTAAACACACATGGTAAAATCTTTTAAACCTTTAACCAAGAGTTGTCACTTTAATGAGGAGCTTGGAGCTAACTCTACAAGCAGCATGACAACGGTCTAGAGGAAAGTAACTTTAAGAGAATAAGTAGATCTACAAAAACAACCTTTCCTTAGAATTAAATAAAAAGCTAAAGGATTTCAAGATTGTTTGCCTAGTCCAACATAAATCCTCACCTTATCTTTAATCCTTTGCACAATTGTGTTGTAAAATTTAAGCCCTAACTCGCCTTAGGCTCATAGGTTATTGTTTGTTACGACATAAATCCTCCCACCTTCCAAGCTATTTCTATGATTGGTTCATGCAAATGTAAGCCCTAAATAATAAAATTGGCAGGATGAAAATTTTAATTATATATCTTTAAAATTGAAGCCAAATCATAGGATAGTTTGAAAGTCACCGAGGTTCTCCTCAGGATCCATGACATCCCCTAGTTCTCTTCCTTTTGATTCTATAATAATTGTTCAAAACTAGATCTTTTCCCATTTGATACTTTTTTTTCAACCTTGAGAAGTCTTACCCTTTGAAATTCTTGAAGACAATTTTTTTCTTATCTGAATCGAGAGTTTTCTTAAGTGACCTTGGTCATTTAAGATGTAAATAACTATAGGGGCTTGCCCTTATAGGAAAATTTAGAACCCAGCTTAGTATAAACCCTCTCTAATCTCTCATATGAGATAGGGGAATTTTTTTGGTCAACATAAATGGTTTCACAGAGTAAAACGTAAGTCATAAATTTTTTAATTTATTTAACCAAGCCTTTCTAGTAAGTAAAGTGATTATTCCACAAGATAGATGGATCTTTACGGTGTTGTGCTCACTTAGTTAAACTACTGTATATATGGGATTAGTTCAGTCTCGTATTTTTAAAATTAAACTATTTCTTTCCAAAATTATGATATACATTTTAAATTAAAAATTACCTTCCCAATTTGGCTACCGACATTACATATAACAAGTTTTCTAGAACTGTGTTGTACATTTAAATATGACGGTGTATCAAATGACGTTGTCTGACTTCAACTTTTTTCTTATTTCATTAATGGATAAAGCTAAGATGTGGTTAAATTCACTTGCACTTAGATTTATTAGAACTTAGGAGGATTTGGTATATAAATTCTTGGCTAAGTACTTTCCTCCTTCAAAAACTGCTAAGCTTAGAGATGATATTTCTTCTTTTACTCATTATGAAGGAGAGTCAATATACGATGCTTGGGAAAGATTTAAGGAACTCCTTAGAAAGTGTCCTGATACACCAAAAAAATGTGCAATTTTATGTATACATTTTATGCTTAAATTTGGTGATATTACACTTTAAAGAAAGGTATTTTCATGATTTGCTACAGAGATATTGATTTTAGGTATTTGGAGCAAAAAGGAGTAAAAAGGAGGAAATTTGGAGTGAAAAGGGAGTTTCTTAGCAAACTGGCAGCAAAGGCTCCATTTTATAGAGAAGCGATGCTAGAGGCACCAGAATCCAGAGAAGAGCGCGAAACTAAGTACAATTGCGCCAGAGGTTCCAATGAAGAATTTGGACAAATTGTAGTGTTTATTGACTATTTTTAAGAAATTCTAGAAGGCCCCAAGTAGTTCAAACACCCCATGGAGTGGTTCAATGCTTCTAAACACTTTGGAAAGGCTCTTGAATAAAGAGATGTGTCTTGGATGAAGGGACTTGTCTCTTTATGTGAAGAAGTCTGCCTCTTGATAAAAATGAGGGAATTTTTAATTTTTCTGAAGAGAAGGCAGACGCCCTTTTTAAGAAGTCTAGAGAGAAGAGTGTGGCATGTATGAGGGTGGTGTGTGAGCTCTTGTAGAAGAGTTCAGTTTTCGAGAGGATTTTCTTCTAGAGTTGTAAGAGGAGAGGGAAGGTGACAAATTTCTTCTTCATAGTATTTCTAAGAGAGAAATGAGTGTAATTGTAGAGAGAGAAAGTGCTTAGAGGAAACTTCAAGGGATTTTCTTGAGGAGGAGTGTGAGATAAGGTGTTTTCTTTCCTTTCTTTATTTTGTAAACTTATTTTTCTATATATAATACCATGTTTTATCATATCCTTCTCATTAATTTTGAGTAGTCTTCTTTATTCTCCTACATTGAGAAATGGTTTTTTGAAGAATTAATATTGTTGTGAAAGGTTTTAAATGTCCATAAATTGTGATGATTTGAACTATAATCTTCATGTACTTTTTGATCTGGCCAATTAAAATGTTAAAATTTATTGAGAAACATAAGAACATAAAGGGCTATGCTTTATACAACAAGGTAAAAGTCGCATTGAATTTCATGGGTGAAACTGTAGTCCATGGGTTTGAATGCATATAAATAGGGAAATATACTCTGATGGTCGTAGAATTGGAGATTTTAGAGTGACTAACTAAAATCCCCAAATTGGTCCAGTTGCTTGGAAACTAAAGTGAGATTGTTAGCCCTTAAGGGAGGGAGAAGTGAGAACTCTAGAGTGGGAGTCAGTATCCTCTCAACCTAAGCATGTATTTAGGGATCAAACTCTAGATTATTTAATGTTCTTTATGCAATTGAAAGATGGTAGAGAATAGAATTGCTCTTATTTAGCACAGTACAATTTTAGATAGAGATTTAAAATGATTTTAATTACTTCACAAACCATAAACACATTGTAAAAGGGAAGATATTTTCTTAAATTTGAACTCTGTGTTACAAAACCTTACTTAGTTTTAGTAATTTAACTTTGAAGTTTAGAAAGTAGTTTAGTTAACCTAGTTCTTTAAGTTACATTTAATTTAGCATACATTAAATTTAGTTTATATTTATTCTTCTTACTTAAGTTTTTATAGTTTGAATATTATTTTTTCCATTGTATCCATAAGAATTTCCATCTTCTTGTGGGATTGATACCAGGATTGCATTAGAGCCCTTTACTACTAGAGCGATACGTATAATTGCATAATTATTAGGTTTGGCAGCTTAAAGATTTTAAAATATATAACTATTTATACTAAAGTGACTTTTATTGTGATTGATCTGCATATTTACTAATTGTGTTGTCATTCGTGTGTTGTAGTATTGAAAGATATTTACAACACATACAAAAAAATCCCGCATCAAGTTTTTAGCATCGTTGTTGGGGAACAAAAAGTAAAATACATTATAATTTAGAAGGCTTTGATTGAACTCAAAAACTTATATTTAATATTGATATATATATATATATATATATATATATATATATATATATATATATATATATATAT
>JXCR01145040.1:9567-73442 GCA_002079205.1 Phalaenopsis hybrid cultivar | reverse complement strand
ATATATATATATTTTGAAGGAATTAAAGCATGCTTATAAGGAAAGTAGAAAACACAAGTTTGAGTTGTGTCTACCAGATCCTATGTCATATTTTGGTGTATTTAAATTTTAAGGATGATTCCATTAAGCAAATTATAATGAGTTCACATGTCCTTCAGGATTTCCAAAGGATCATGAATAAGTCTTGGGTAATGCCTTAGACATTTCATAATCCTTAGAATTATCTTGAGTTCATTTTTAGTTTTACATATTTGTTATATAGTTCATCCAATTAAAAACCTTATGCTTAGTGAATCATGATGTTTTAATTATCTCTTAGGTGGGTTAACTATCTCTTAATATTTAATTTGTTAATTATATAGGCAAAGGCCCTTAGGGGCAAGTTGACTTAATTAAGAGAATTAATTAATTTGATATTTAATGAATATGCTTGTAGTGTTTTAAAAGATTTTAAATTAATTATAAATTATATTCCTAAACCTCATTAAACAATATTTTGATTAAGCCTAGTTCACTACTAAGCCTTTAAAAATTAATGGGTAGATTTGTAATTTTAAGAGAAAGGTTTTGAATATTTATGCTCTCAATCATTAATCAATAATATATTAAAACCATTAATCAGGGTTCAAAATCAGTGAACTATGATCTTCCAAATCAAACCCCTCACCTTAATATCTCCATATTTAAATATTCTTCCACAATTCATTAATTTAAAAAAAAAAATACAAATTTGTCCTTTATAAAATCAAAGTTAGATTTGTTACCATTTATCCCTTTTTTATCTTTCAATAATCAAGACATGTTATTTTAAGATCACTTATTACCCATTCACTCTCTTGATTAGGCCTAAATATTAATTAAGTCTTAAATTCCAGAATTACCCTTTTGCCCCTAAGGCCTTAATCCCTTATAATTCATTAAATTATACTCAAATGACTTAGAAATTCTATGTTACCTCACTCATGGGTTAATTAAAACATCAGAGGAGACAATGTGATTTTGTTGAATTTACTTATTTTTTATAATTATTTTTAATGTAAAGTAGGGATTTTGAATGAAAATTTAATAACTCAACAAAAATAAAACCTCTATCCTTAATAAAATTATTGGAGGTTTAACTAGGTCAGAGAACCACTCGGACAAATTTTCATGATTTTAGAGATTTAATTTAATTATTAAAATTTTTTATTTGTTTTGAGTATTAATTAAATATAAAATAATATTTAAAGGCAAAATTAGGTTTTATATTTTTATTAAATCTATCTGAGTCGAGGGAACCTAAGGAAATAAATTTCATATTTTTTGTGATTTATATTTTAATTATCAGAATTATTTTAGTGAAAAGTTAGGAAAAATCCATTTTTAAGCCTTTAAAATTAATACCTTGACTTAGAAAATTCGGAAAATTATTTTAATTAGTGCTAAGTGATGTGATCAGGAAGACAAATCTGACATTTTAATGTGTTTTTAACAACTTGTGATTTTTATGATTTTTTAATTATTTAAAGGCCCAAAAATAGCTCAAAAATGAACAATTTATTTTAATTCAAATTTTATTTTTCTTAGGTTCCTCAGGTCTTAAGGAGCTCCAAAAACTAATTTTTTTAATTTTTTTGAATTGCATTTTTAATTATTATAATTATTTTAATATCAAAAATGTCATTTCACTTAATTAATCCATTTGGGTGACTAGATTACCTCCAATTGACTTGAAATTTTTATAGGGAGAATGATTTTTATAGAGGAGAATGATTTTTATTCCATTTACATTTATATTTACTCAAAATTAATTTAATTTTATTTTTTAGAGTTAATGAAAATTAGGATTATTTTGAAGGATTTAAATCAAGTTTTTATTATTCTTAGGATCCTCTAACCACAGTGAACCTACCAAAATAAGTTTTGTATTTTTCTGATGAGCATTTTAAGTATTATAATTTTTATACTAAAACAGAGACCATTATCTTGAAAATTAGATATTTATGCCTAGAGATCTCCCCTAACCTTGGAAAAATCATAGAAAGCATCCTCATAAAAGATAGAATCAAAGTCCCAAAGATCAAGTCATGGTGAAATGTCTATGAAAATGGAGAATCAAAATAAGGAAAACACTATTTAATTAATTAAAAATAATAAATGCATCAAATAAACTTGAAAATGTTTTCATATTGTTCTCCTTTCTTCACCGAGCAACAGGGTATTTTTATTTTTTTATGATTTTTGTGCACAAAGTAATGGATTTTTAAAGTTTTGGGCATTTAAATAAATAAGAAAATATCCTAATTTCCTACTTATCCGCGTCATCCTCGTACGCGTCGAAGAGAAGCGTGTCACCGTGGGATTGGGCATCGCCGTCCATGTCAGCTCCCCCTTTCAAACTGTAGTTTTGTTTGGCTTGATCAGGACCATCCAAGCGATACATGGAAGAATAGATGGCATGTGGTCATCATCCCCAACGAAGCCAACCGCAAACCGTCCACTTTAAAAACCTAATATCTTTCTCAATTCTCAACCAAATCAAGTGTGGTTTGTTTCTAAAGACTTGTCTTGACTAGGAGAACATATCCATATGGTTAATCGGCCTTTAAATCAATTCTGTACACATGGAGAATCAAATGAAGCTCGGTTTAGGGTTAACTTTCAATACCTTGGTCCAAGAGGGGAAGCCTCCATTGGATGCTTGTGGAAGGTTTGTGGGGGTCCCAAGAGCCTAAGTATTGAGCCTCAAGCCATGGTGAATCGCCTATATATGAATTTGACCAAGGTCGAATTAGGGGTTCGATCAAACTCCACCTTAGGGTGCTCTGGTGATGGGGCTTTTCTGGGGGATCTTCTTCTCTTATTGTAGAGATGATGTGAGTGCAGTAAATTTGAATTTGGTGGAGGTTTGAGAGGTGTCCTATTTCGGCCTAGGGATTGAGCTCCAAAATTGAGCTCAAGCAGTGGGTTTGAGCGTCTTAGGAGGGTTGGGTTAAGTTCAAGAGGTCTCAAGGAGGCTCTGGAAGCAATTTGGCAGAGTCTCCCCAAGGAATTTCAAGCTCTCCCTCTTTGGCCATGGAGGGGTTTAAATAGATGGGGAAGGAGAGGCCACCAGGGGCAATTGGTGGGTGATTTAAGTTGCTTATGTGAATACTAACAATGTGCAAAAATTCAATTGGGATGAGCCAGCTTGGATGGGTATAATGTTGAGTTTTGTCCTAGGTGGAGCTTTTGATTTTGGGTTTTTCAACCACCAAGGTGGCTGGCCGGCCAGGGAAGGGTCACCAAATGACTCAGGGAGATCAGGCTTGGTCTTGATGAAGTCAATTTGGGTTGGCCATGTGTAAAGGTATGAGATTGAAATAGTATAGGAAAAGTGCTATTTTGGGTCAATTTGGGTCAAATCATGTTTTGAGGTTGGGTTCACCCCTCAAGGCTAGTTTGGGTGCTGAGGGAAATCAAGAGGCTCAACTTAATGAGTATGGTGAAGTCCCTATCCAAGGAGATTTAGCTAAACATGGGTTAGAGTGATTAATGTGAGGGTTTAAAATAATCTTAAGGATATTTGAAAGTGTTTTAGCCTCTTACCAATAATAGCTTGATGATGTGGCAAGGCTCTCATGGCTTGTTTATGGCTTGGGAGTGGCTCCATGGCTTGTCCTTGGCTTGATCAACTTTCATGAGGAGGTATTTTGGAAATTATGAAATATTTTGGTGGAATTTGGCATGATGCTTGACTTGGAATGATTTTATTTTAGATTTATGACTTTAGGAATGATTTTAGTCAAATGAATGATGAAGGGAAATAATTGTCATGTGGGCTTTGGACTTTGGCTTTTGGAATTAATTATAGTGGGCTTTCGGATTTTAAAAAGGAAATTAAATTTGGGCTAATAGCTGGGATAATTGAATATTGATTTTTGTGTATTAATATGCCATGAGGTATTTGGCAAAATTTCAAGTTGTTTTGAGTTGAATTGGTGCGCTAATTTGATGGATTTAGGGATATAATCAAAATTGGGCCTTTTTTATTTGAACGAAATTGGGCTTGCAATTGGATAAAATTGGGCTTAAATTTTATTTAAAATCTAATTGGAGATGCTTAATTTTGGTTTAAAATTGAAATTGGGCAAGATTGGGGTCAATTGGGCTAAGATTGGGGCTAATTTGGGGACATTTGGGCCTTTGAGGGCAAATTGGAGCTTTTGGTCAAATTGGATTAAATTGATCAAATATGGTCAAATTGATGATAAAAAGTTGAAATTGGCAATATTTAGGATTATTTTGGAATTTTTGGGAATTTTTGGAATTTTTAGGTCATAAGGGGCATTTTGGTAATTTTGGCAATTTTTTGGGATAATTTGGAAATTTTGTAATTTCAGTGAATTTTTGTCAAGTTAGGTAGCGGTGATTGTTTTAAAATGATTTTTGGACAAATTTCGGTATTTTGGGTAATTTTGAGATTTTTGCCAAAAATTAAGGTTGTAGGAGTATTTTGATAATTTGGTGGTTTTGGGCCAAAATAGGCCAATGAGCCATGAAACCATGCCAAACCAAGAGGAGTCATGTGAGGACTCATTTTTCTTGCTCAATATGCTGGTCCTACCTCTCTTAGCCAAAGATTATGGGTATAGGCTCATCTATATGAGCTTTCCAAAATGAGTCAGGAGGCCAACCTAAGGGGTCCTAAGGCTTGGGGTAAGCGAAAAAGAGCAGCGTGTGAAAGTTAGCCACACCAAAAATAACATCACCTAGGGTTATTCCAAAGGTTTGACCATCCTATGGGGAACTCCTCTTGAGCTTCTTTATATTGACCTCACCTACTAAGTGCTAAAGGTTAGGACCAACATGTGCAACTTCAAGTTGAGAAAAGAAGGGTTTAGAATTTCTATTGGTGAGGGTTCCTTTCTAGTTTTCTAGGATTAGTCAACAAGAAAACCCTATGGCTATACCCTAGGCTACTAAAGAGGAAAAAATAGACCTCAACCAAAAATGACGCCAACAACGATGCAAAGTTTTATTTTTGGGATGACCCATATTTATATAAACAATGTAAAGATTTAGTTATACGGAGATGTGTTCCATATAAATAAATTGAAGAAATTATTCAAAAATTTCATGATTCTGAATTTAGGGGTCTTTTTAGAATTTATAGAGCTACTCATAAAATTTTACAATTTGCATTTTATTGGCNTATATAAATAATGCAAAGATTTAGTGATGAGATGATGTTTGCCTTACAAAAAAATTTAGGAAATTATCCAAAAATGTCATGATTCTGAATTTAGAGGTCCTTTTGGGAATGATAGAATTTTTCATAAAATTTTACAATCTGGATTTTATTGGCTTACTCTATTTAGATATGTTTATATATATATATAAACATGTGATCTATGTCAGTTAGTAGGCAATATTTCAAAAAAACATTAAATGCCCCTAAATTTTATTATGGATGTTGAAATTAGATTTTATGGGACCATTTATACCTTCAATTGGAAATATATATGTATTAATTGAAGTAAACTATGTTTTGAAGTGGATTGAAACAATAGCTTTACCTGGATATGATGCTCCGAGTGTTTCAAATTTTTTAAATAAAAATATTTTTACAAGATATGTAATACCGATAGTAGTCATTACTTATGGATGATCTCATTTTAAGAATAAAAGAATTGAAAAATTAGTTGAAAATTATGATATTATACATAGGATTGTCACTGCTTATCATCCTTGGACTAGTGGTCTAGCAGAAGTATCTAATATTGAAATTAAAAGAATTTTGGAAGAAATTATTAATTGCAATAAAATGGATTTGTCTGCAAAATTAGATACTACATTTTGGGCTTTTATAATAGCTTATAAAAAACCCATAAGAATTCCCCCATATAGATTAATTTTTGGGAAGACTTGTCACTTACCTGTAGAATTGGAGCAAAAAGCTTATTGGGCTATTAAGGAATTTAATTTTAATTTAAAAGATGATTGTGAGAAAATATTGTTGCAATGGGATGAGCTTGAAGAAATTAGAAGTTAATATTATTATAATGCTTTGATATATAAGGAGAAAAATAAAAGAATGACATGGTCAGAAGATAATAAAAAAGGAATTTGAGCCTTGATAAGAAGTTTCACTATATAGTACAAGATTAAAATTATTCCCTGGAAAACTTAAGTTTAGCGGACAGAGCCATTAATTTTTGTTAATGTTTATCCTTATAAAGTTGTTCATATTGATGATCCAAAAACTGAGAAGATATTTAAAGTAAATGGGCACAAACTGAAACCATATTTTGATGGTCAAAGGAAAAATTTTAAAGAGACTGCAATGTTGGGTCACCTAAAGTAAAGACTGGGAATGTCGGGCTGACGACATTAAACCAATCACTTTTTGTGAGGCAACCCATAGTTATCTATGTTAAAGATGTGAATCTCCATTTATATGTAATATTATATATATTTATATTTTTGCTCTCTTTATGAATTTTGTGCACTTGGGAGACTTAGTTATTAAGAAATACATTAAAACATCTTTAATTGCTAAATTCTATGGAAGATTTGAGAGTTATTTGGATCATAAGAAAAATGGTACAGAAATCAGAATTGGTGTCATATGCGCCATAATTTGGCTTCGAAAGCATCACGGTTACATAAATAAGTTTGGAAGATTCTAAAGATGGTTTTGGGTGGCTTTTGATAGATTTTCTTTCTAGTGCTCCCAAAAAATAAATCTTAGAGTTATTTAAGTTTGAAAATGAATGAGATGTCACCATTTTTGAATGCTTTTGCTTCCAAATCTAGAGAAACTTCAAAATATTAAGTTCTTAATAGAAGAAAGATAATCAATTTTGATGCGCAGAAATTATATGATAAGGTTCTTATGAAGAAGAGGTTAATTAAGGAATGAGGATTTGTGAATCAAGGATTCAACACACTAAGTACTTAGGTGGAGGAGATTATTTTGTAGAGACGTATGTTATACCACTGTTGTAGTAATTATTCCTGTGGTAAAAAATTTTTATGTTAATCTTCATGGATTTAACCAGGGAGTCATCTATGTTCAAAGTAGGTGGGTATCATTTACTCCTTCAAGAATAAATGATTTGTTTATGATTGAAAGCGTTCCAAAATGTCCTTATGCCAATTTTGTCCCTACCAGAGATAACATGAATGAATTTTATCGATTACTAATTGATGAAGATGTAAATTGAGAGACAAGAGATAATGGACATGTAAGTTTTTCTTCATCATTATTAAATCCTGCATCGAAAACATGACATTTCTTTTTTTTTTTCAAAACTTCTTCCTACCATGAAAATCAGTAAAGTGACCAAGGAATGTGCCATCTTGAATTATTGTATTTAAACTGGAAGACCTATTGATGTGGGTGTTTTAATTTAAAATCTTTTTTGGGTTTGATTATAAACAAATCAACTTATGGGCTGGGACATCTATCTACCAAATACCTATTATGTAGTCAATCACAAGTACCTTATAAAAATTTGGGAAAAGAGCTTCTCCCTTGGAAGCCCATCGACCCAAAGATTTGTTGCAACTACATGGAAAATGGGAAGGAAAATAATATGAACATGCTTATGGATCAATCATCTCAATGTTCATCTTCTATTCAGCCTACCTTTCTTTATAGTTTATATGATATTCTAAAAAGGATTAAGAAGTTGGAGAAAGAGGAACAAAATATTATGAATTCAATTGGAAACATCTTCGATATATTTGATCATTTGGATTGGAGGATGAAGGAATAATTTGAACATATCAAACGTATAGAAGAAGGTATGGTTTATATGTTTAAGAAAAATTCTTGGGTTGAAGAAGATTTGACATTTTAATTTCCTCATTGACCCTTCTATAACTTGTACATTCACTACCAATCCATGGGAAATATTCAAGAAGATGAAAGTGATGAAGATGTTTAAACCTTCTAAAGTATGAAATTTGTACTTATGAGAGCATTTGTGTGTTATGTTTTTTTGTTGGATTGCATTTACTTTCATTGTTGAACTTTAAGTGTATGTAATGTAAAGTGTTTGATATTTAATATTCAGCGTTAGTTTGTATGCTGTGATTTCAAAGTTGAATTTGATGTATTGGTTTGAAAAATGTTAGTTTGAAAGGGGTTAGATTTTAATATAAATGTGATTTTTATGTTTTTTTGTGAAAATTTATTGTTAGGAGATTGTTTAATTGTGAATGTTAATGTTAATTTCGATCAATTAGAGGTTGGTGTGGTTTTGTATACAACGGATTTCGAAAGAAAAGTGAAATATGCAATTTTTTAGTGATGGTGCTAGAGGTGCCAGATTTGGCGCCTAAGGCGCCAGTTTCTTGAAAACACCCAAATTTGCTTTAAACTGCAAAAATCCAAGGTAAAACCCCATTTTGATTGCTTGGGTTGTATCCTACCTCTAGACTAAGGCTGAAACTCAACTTAGAGCTTGTTAATTCTTAGATTTGAGGAGATTTGAAGGCTTCAAAGTCTTGGATTTCATCTTCTGTTGGTAAAAGCTTCACTTAAACTTAGATTTTTTTTAATTTCACCATGGATTTTTCCTACATTGTCGAAATCCAAAAATATGTTAGTTTTTTGAAAAAGTTTAAAGAGAACCCATGGTGAAATGTTTCTTATCAAGTATTTTTATTTTTGGAGTCTGATTTATGATACTGTGCATTTATTTTGGATTTTGAATGAATTTATTTAGAAATTGCTATTGCTCCAAAGATGAAAAGAGGAAAGACTTCGAGAGGTTTGATGCAAGCATATTTGTTAATTTGAAGGCTCGATATAATTATAATATTCAGATGGGTACAAGGAAATTGATTCAGGAGCTGCATTCTCAAACTCGGGTGGTTTTATTGAAAGATTGATTATTGCTCGGAATTTGAAGACTTTTTTCTACTTCACCGTAGTAGCAATTGTTCATATTGTTCATGAGTTTTATGCCAATCTTTGGGTGACTTTTAATGAGCATGTTTATGTTAGGTGGAAGAATGTTGAGTGTACACGAGAAAGGATTAATGTATTATACCAATTGCAGACTAAATTTCATTGTAAGTATTCTGCATTTGTGATGTTTAATTTTTCACTTGATGAGGTGTTTTCCTATCTTACTTATGGAAGGGGGCAAGATTAAGAACAATCACAAGGTAAATTTCTCCACTTCCATGTTAAATGTTCAGTCTGAAGCATGGCATTACTTTATTTCTATGAAATTACTTCCATGTATCACCATAGCAAAGTAACTAAGGAAAGAGCAGTATTAAACTTTTTTTAAATAACAAATGAAGGCTATTGATATTGGTGTTCTTATTCTGCATAATGCTTAAAGTATTGCTAGGAGTGGAACCACTAATGGTTTGGGTTATCCTGCCCTGATTTTCACTTTATGTGAGCAATCATGAGTAGAATTTGGTAATGATGAAGAAATATTACAGCCACTTAAACCCATAGGGAAACCTATAGTTCATAAATTTGAATCATTTTGTTGAATCTAGAATTGGAAGCAGAGGTAGTGATAGAACTTCTACATCAACTACAGGACCATCTACTTCTAGTAATTATTCATCTGAAAATATTATGGAATAGTTAATGATTCAGCAATCAGATATACTGGCATTGCAGAATAAAATAGGTGGTTTGGAGTCAAGAAATGCTCATAATAATGAATTTCAACAAAGAATAGTTCAACATGATATTGCATATCAAAAGGCTATGGTTAGATATCTTAGGGGTCATCATGGATGGCAAACGGCTAGCTCCCTCCACCATATCCTATTGTGTTATTGTTTTCTTCCTCTTTGGAGAGGAGTCTTTTTTGTACCAATCCTCAAAAGCAACGGTAACTCTTCCTTTACTTGATAGCTAACTATGTCCATTAGAGGACCCTCATAGTTAACATTGATTTGACCAAAGTCCAGGTCAAAGTCTATAATGCCACATTGATGTGTCCTTTCCTCATTGAGCACGAGATTCAAGCAATCCTTGAAGGTAAAAGTTAGCTTCTGTCCAGACATTTTTTCTGCATATGATAGGAAAAACATTAGTGCGCTGAAATTTTGTGGGAATAAGAACAAAACAAATCATTTTTTAGATAAAATTTTCTTTTACACAGGTGCATAGATTATTTTATTGATGTTTTTTTTATTATTTAATTTAATTTAGTAGAATATCAAAATTAAAATCAGAAAGGAGAAAGTCAAAGTATGCAATTTCAAAAGTTTTCATTTTATTGGGTTAACTTTATTACAAAATTTTTGACCCAGTCGCAAACCATGGCCAAATAAATAATGCTAGAATGATCAAAGTCTCAAAAAGGCGATTTCAAGCAACATCAAGTTATATAGTATGTCTTCAAATATCATCCATTGATCACCTTAAAAATCCACCAGCTGGTAGGTTCCTCTTGAATAGACAATTTTTACGACAAATGGTCCCTCCTAAGTTGGCTCAAACTTTCCACCTACTTTGTTGCATGTAAGAATAGGCCTTTTAAAAATAAGAACGAGGTCACCAACTTTGAATATCCATGGGCGGACCAATTTGGCATGAGCTTGTAGCATCGTTGCTTGGTAAAGTTCTAAATTTTATTGCGCTTCTAATCGCTTTCCCTCGAGACCCTCCAATTCCTCAAGCTTGAGTTTCACACTTTCTTCTACTGTGAGCTGATTGATGATGGTGACTCTAAGAGACAGAGTCTAGACTTCTACCGACACTACGGCCTCGGACCCGTACACAAGCGCGCAGGGTGTACATTGAAATAGAGTTCTAAATGTTGTCCAATCGGCCCAAAAAGCTCCTAACAGTCTGTTATGTCAATCTCTTTTATTTTCATTCAGTGTCTTCTTCAAAATCTATTCAAGTGTTTTATTGAAGGCCACGGCCAGGCTATTTTCCCTGGGGTAGTAGATCGTAGAGTTTATCCAATCTATCTCATTCTGATTGATGAATGTTAATTTTGATGCTTTTGAAGGTTGTCCCATTATTGGAAATTACTCGACGTGGCACACTGAATTGATAGACGATTTGGCTTTTGAAAAAATGAAGGACATGTTGTGTTGTAACATCTCATGATGACACTTCCTCTGCCCAATTAGAGAAGTAATTTGTAGCGGCAACAATGAATTTATATCCCTTAGAGGATGAAGGGCCTATTAGACCTATTATGTCGATTCCCCAACACTCAAATGGCCACGAGACAACAGTTGGGTGTAGCACATTTGGAGGTTAGTGTAAGAACACCCCATGCACTTGGCACTGGTGACACTTTCTTGTTGTATTTATGCAATCAGACATCTTTGTTGGCCAATAATATTCGAGCCTCTTAATCTTCATTTTCATCTTCGGTCCTAACTAGTGAGCACCATACAATCTTGCATGTACTTCCTTAACAATATTCTATGCCTTTGCTCCGTTTAGACATCGCAGCCACATCTGATCGATTGATCTTCTGTAGAGGACATCACCCACTAGAGCGTATGACATAGCTCTTCTTGTGATGTGATATGCATCAAACTTGTCCTCTCACAGCTTTCTAGTATGTAATTATTCTATTAATGGCTTACACCAATCTTCATTGATATCACTAACTGTAATCGTCACTACTTCCTCTTTTTTGAGCTTGTGTAGAGTGTCAAGGTCATTTCAAGACAAAACTTGTCTTACTTGTATTGTAATATCAATGGAATCCTCCGGTGGACTTGCCAGCTCCTTAGCAAGTTTTGCTAGAGCGTCAGCATAGGCATTATCTCACTGAGGAATCCAGTAGAAAGTCACACTAGGAATCTAGCCCAACAACTTCATTGCGTAGTGATGAAATTTTTCTAGTCTTGGCTTCAAAATCTTATATTGCCCGACGACTTGTTGGATGATAAGTTAAGATTTACCATAGATGGTAATATCTGTTATATCCATTGAGATTGTCTGTTCTAATTCGGTGATTAGTGCTTCATGTTCTACTTCATTGTTGGTGCATGGCACTGTCAGGTGGTAGGACAATGTCAACATACCCTTATCTGGTGTGCCAAGAATCAAACCAATTCCTTCTTCACCTGATAATTCTGTTCCTGATCCTTTGTATTTTTTGGCTGATGAAGCTTCATCAAAGTACATCTCCCAGCATTACACACTATAGAATTTTGTTTGTAATATCTGTTCATCTAGTAATTAATCACTAAGAGTGGACCCAGCTGGAAGTGGGTGTGTGGCGAGAAAATCTGCTAAAATTTGTTCCTTGATAGCACAGAGAGGAACAAAAGCTATATCAAATTAAAATAAAATCATTGACCATCTTGCTAAATGTCTAAAGTGTGTTGGTCGGGTCATCAAATATTACAACAAATTAACTTTTAAAATAAGAGTAATCTTATGAGAAAGCATGTAATGTCTAAGCTTTTGAGCGGTGAAAATTAAAGCTAGACAATGCTTCTCAATGGGCAGATACTTTACTTCCGTCGGTATTAGATGTCGACTCAAGGAATAAAGCACATTTTCCTTACTCTTGTCATTGACCTGAGCTAATAGGGCTCTGAGAGAGTCGTCCAAGGTCGTAGTATAAAGTATCAATGGTTTTCCTGGGATAAGGGCTGCTAAAACAGGAGGTTTCATTAAGTATCGCTTAACGTCCTCAAAGGCTCGCTGGCGTTTCTTTTCCAAAATGAATTCGGCATCCTTTTTAATTAATGTCTAGAAGGGCTGACACCTACTTGAGAGATTAGAAATAAAGCGCCTCAGATATGTAAATTTTCCTTGAAATGATCGTAGTTATTTCAAAGTTTTGGGAGGAGGCATTTCTAAGATAGCTTTAATCTTATCTGGGTCGATCTCTATTCCCTGATGACTAATAATGAATCCTAGAAATTTCTGGAGGTAACACCAAAGGCGCACTGTAAGGGATTCATCTTGAGATTATATTGTCATAATCGTTTGATCACAATCCTTAAATTGTACAAATGATCCATTTTATTTTTGTTGTTGATGACCAAATCATCCATGTAGCATTCCACTTGGTTGTGAATGAGGTCGTAAAAAATATTTGTCATAGCTCGTTGGTATGTTGCTCTGGTGTTCTTTAACCCAAACGGTATTACTGTGTAGCAAAAGATCCCAATCGATGTTCTGAATGCTCTAATTACTGCATCTTTTGGAGCATCTCAATTTGATTGTATCCTGATGATCCAGCCATGAAGGAGAAAATTTCATGTGTCAAAAAAATGTCCACCATCATTTCTGGTATCGACAACAAAAATTCATCTTTTGGACATGGTTTGTTTAAATCCCTTAAGTTGAGACATACACACATTTATCCATTTTTCTTCTTAACTGGCACAATATTGGCTAACCATGTGGAATATTGTCACTCTCTTACAAAGCTAGTGTCTATTAACTTCTTCACCTCAGCAATGACTTGTTGCTCTATTTCGAGTCACATTCTCCTGGGAGCTTGTTTCACTTAGGTTATATCTTTTTCCACCCCAAATTTATGAACTGCAACTTTTACTGATAGTCCTGACATTTCATCATAGCTTCAGGTAAAGAAATCTTTGAATTCTGACAGTAACTTGATCAAATTCGAAAAATTCTTCTTTACTGAGTAGAGAACTTATAAATGTTGGTCAGGGCTGCTCTTACATCCTGAGATTAATTTCTATCAATTCATCATTAGTTTATATAACTTCTTCTTCAAATTCTGGCAGGGCATCTTCTATCAGTTGATCGGTAGAGTTATAATCTACATGGAGGTAATCCTCTTCCAATTCACTACTAACAACCATGCAAAACTTTGAATCATTGACTAGTTCCATTGTACCAAATCTGAGACCTTCTTTTGAGTTGGGAATTTGACTAGTAACATTCAATAATTTTTCAAAAACTTGTAACTTATCTTTTGACATTGGTTTTGGCAAATATCCCTATTGAATCAACTTTTGTACACAAGGAGAAAGTAACCAAAAGGTAATTCCGTTAATTCATTAGAATCCTCTTCTAAATTTACATGATTCTCAAGATTAGCAGAAGTAGAAGCAAAGTAAAATTTGATCGACTTTGAACCAGTGCTATGGACTTCTTTAACCCCTAAACTCTCAACCATTTGAGGGTGAATTGGAGTAAGGGTCATGACATTTACATAGTGGTTTATCTGATCATACATTGTCTCATATTTGCATTTCTCCTCATCTTGCAATATATTTTAATGTTGTTTCTTCTATTTTATCATCATCATTTCCTCTTCAGAACTCTCTTTATCATCAATATTGATGGTTGGCCTAGTCCATTCAATAATCGTATTGGCTCTTCCTCACCCATGTCCCCGACCTTGATCTCAGGTGTATTGGCTAAAAGAACCTCTACCACCTTTTTGTGAAGAGACGATAGTAGATTGTCAAAGCGTAGTTGAATGGCCTTGGCATTGTAATCATTCTGAATTTTCACTTTTATCTATCACCACTTCTCAAGAGAATATAGTTTTCTTCAGAGGCGCATAGTAAGCGGTGTTTTCATGAATGTCAACTTCATGAGCTGAAAATGGTTACAAATCTCCTTTGATGCAATTCTCTTATCCTTTATTATAATAATTAATGCATTGGTGTAGAGACAATGAAGCCATGTTGTGTTTGTGAATCCATGGTCGATTCAGTAGACCATTAAAAGAGGTCTCGACATCGATGATATGGAACTTGGCGGTTGTTACTAATTCTCCAACATTTATAAGTAATGTAATGGATCCAAGGGCTCTCTCTTCCTTTTGGTTGAGTCCTCTTAGCATCATTTTATTGATCGTAAGCTCCTGATCCATGATGTCCAAGTAGGTCAATGCCCATAGACTCATGAAATAGAGTGATGCTCCTGGATCCACCAAAACTCTAGACAATACGAATCTGTCGATGTTAACGGAGATATATAGTGGTCAGTTATGGTCAGCGGTACCAAGCAGCAAGTCTTCATCTATAAAGGTTACCCCAAGCTATTCCTTTAATAGCAAACTTCATCCAAGGATGCCCTGGCCAACTGAGCTAAGAAATTCTCCGGATCAAGCAAAGTTATAACCAGAGACTCTCTCAACTCCTTTGACAGGATTAGAGTGTCATAAATGCTTAGTTTGGCCAGCAAATTCTTAAGATGAGCTAGCACATTATAATCCACTTTATATAACCCTCCAACCTTTACTTGGTTATGTGTTTCTTTTGCTGATGGAGGTGGAGGTAGCTCTTCTTGAGTTACTATTTTCTTTCCTTTATCTGTTGGAGTTGTTCTCCGGGGTAATACCTTTCCACTCATTAAGTTCACTTATGCAATTTCCTCTTCTCGAGATGTTGTAGGCAAAACTTTTGGTGCTTCTTCATCATCAGAAAGATCAAAATTAATAGCAAGTCATGCACCGTGGCACTTGAGGATTGGTTCCTCACTTCCGGCATTATCGTAATCGGTATTGTTGATGTCTTCTTCAATCTTGCTAACGGGTTCATCGGACTTAAGTACGACTTGAGGATCAGTTTAGGAATTGAGATCGAAGTTAGATTCAAAAAAATTAGTTATGTTATCAATAGAAATAGTTAAAACATAACTGAAATTATAATCATTATATTCATAAGACCTAGTGGGGTAAAAAGATAATCATACATGGTCAGAGGTTTGAGGATTTTCTTCCCCAAATTTGAGATAACCAATCTAACAGAGGCAGCCCCTATCATATCCCTCGTGCTATCAGTCTTCACGACGTTGCTCTTTTCTTTGCCTTTTTGTAGAGATTTCTATGATGAAATCTCCATCTTAGATTGAGCAAGTTGTAGACTCCGGATGACGACCTGCGCTGAAGCGGTCTGAATCTGATTTAGTATTTCCTTGGACAAATTATTCCAAATTGTACTCCATCCATCTTTTTTTGCATATGGATCTATCAAAACCATTGGCTAGATTAAAATTATACTCACTGAACAATTTTCAAGTTTTTTTAAATATTCTTTTGGGATTATTATATTCCCTTCTTTAAAGTTCTTCTAGAGTCTATCCTTAAAGATGAAACAATCCTCTATAGTGTGTCCAAGCATCCTGTAATACGCGCAATAATTAGGTTGATCCCTTTTGTCAACCTCTTCGGGTTTCTTTGTACCTAGTAATCTGAACTCATATTTCTTCATTAAACTTTTGAACTTCTTGGGTATCACTTCAGCTTTGAAGTAATACACTGCTTTCTTTCATTCTGACATGGACGGACCCCTCTTATTCTCTATTTGGTATGAACCTCTTTGATGTGGCTACTGGCCATATTGTTGTGTTCCTTAATAAGCATGTTGTCATGACGACTGGGAATCCAGAAAAAAATTTTCTGCATGTATTTTCATTGGCTGCTTTCCCTTATCAATTGTTTCCACTATCTTGAACTTCTTCACGAATATTTGGGTTGTTCTGGTCTTTTCCAATTTCTCCTGAGAATCGATGTGTTTAACTTCCTCTTGCAGATTGCTAGCTTTGTTGAGTAGATTCTCAAAGGATTTAATGGTGAGTCCCTTTAGCATGAAAGCTAATCAGTCCATGAATGCTTTTGAGTAAGGTCTCAATCACATGATGTTCCTATAACTGAGGTTCATATTTCATGCTAGGGTTTCTCCACCTCAAGATGTAATCCACTAAGGTCTTGTTATGCTTTTTCTTCTCTGTGACGTGATCTCCAATAGAAACATGATGTTGTACTTTGACAAATCTCTTCACGAACAACTATTCTAATTTGGCAAATGTCTTGAGTAATCTGTTGGGTAATTGGGCATACCAATCAAATGCGATTCCCGACAAGCTGGTGACAAACTGGCAAAAAAGCAAAGCTTCGTTACCTCCGGTGTTACCGCAATTAGCTCAAAAATGTGCTATATTTTGTCTGGAATTTCTAGTCCCATCAAATATCTTAAAGTTTGGTGGCATAAAACCCTTAGGGTAGGGTACGACATCGAACTCCTCCGGGTAGGGTCTACTTTTCAAAATCAATGCACCACTCTTAGACTAGATTATGGCCTCCCCAACTTGTTTAATCACCTGTTTAAATTCCTTTTTTGGTATAGCCCTCGATGGAGAATCCTTCTCATCTTGATCATCTCTGTTTGCAGAGGAAACTTCCTTCCTTTCATCGGTGATATGTATAATCTCCGGATGATTAATTTCCAGAGAGGCTAACTGTTCGGCTTGAGATTGTCCATGAACTGTAGCCATGGCGGCCATGACAGTGGCCATCTCTTCCATTCTTTTCTCTATTTGGCTGATTTGCTCATCCCTCAGAAAGACAGCCCTATGCAGATCATCTACAATGTTCTCTTCGACGAGAGGTTGAGCATCGCGCGTATATGTAGCGGCTTTAGTTTTGAAAACATGAATGTCCATGAAGTCTTCTTCGAGGTAATCATTAAAGTCAAAATCTTCATCATCCTCATCATCAACGAAAACTCCATGTTGTTGGGCTAACTCAAAAATCTCAACCCTGATCTTCTCAACTTTTTCTTTAATTATTTACTCTTGTATCACCTTAAGATCTGGAGGACTCTACCAAACATCCTCTACTTGCTCATCCATCTCGCTGGCAATAGTTGCGATAATGTCAAATATTTCGGACCCTTGCTTCATTCCAGGATCCTACCTTACAGGCTCACTGAATTGTATTAGTACGGCAAC
Source organism: Phalaenopsis hybrid cultivar (assembly GCA_002079205.1). Taxonomy (NCBI): domain Eukaryota; kingdom Viridiplantae; phylum Streptophyta; class Magnoliopsida; order Asparagales; family Orchidaceae; genus Phalaenopsis; species Phalaenopsis hybrid cultivar. The sequence continues at coordinate 55,795 of JXCR01145040.1, read as the reverse complement.
CTTAGGTATCCATACCTTTTTCTTTGACAGTGATGTCTTGAGACGGGGGTTCTTAACTGCGGCATGTCGGAGAGAGGTATGTTCCCCATGGTGCAGACCTCATACAGTATTGGGAAACCTCTTCATGTTTTCCTTCGGAACTATATGAAAATCCTCATGATGGGTAATCGACAAAATTCTTGGACCAAGTCATGACTTAACTGGTCTATAGCCTATGGGTCTCATAGCAGTGACAGTATTAGAATCGATGTTAGTAATGGTAGTACCAACTCGACTTCCTAAACAGAATCTGACGGGAATGTGTGCTAACAAAACTTCGGTTGATTTCTGAGACTGTCGGGCAGATCTGACGTTTCTCAAAATTTCTTTCTTCATCCAAGGAGACACTATGCATCCCACACATTTAAGTAACTCAACCACCGAACATCCTTCTTTGGCGACCAATCCTTAGAACACTGTGCGGACTTTAGGGATAGGAGTGGGTTTCTCCTTCTCCTCACTGTGACCATGAATCGATGGTAAGGTAGCAACGATCCTTTGAATACTTTCATATCCATTAGTATTCATTAATGGATGAAACCACTTCCTTGTAGGAGAAGAGAGGCTTGATCCTGATTTTTATATGTAAGATTTATGAAGTTGACCTTATTACAGTGACAAAAACTTGATTCTTGTATAAAAAGTAAGTTGTGTAAAATATATATAATTATAGGCAATTAATAATGAGATTCTACGCAATTATACGTATCGTTACAAGTAATAATTGACTATCTATTTAATCCCCAAATCTTAATCCCACAGGGAAGGTGTGAGTTAGCAATGATAAATTTTAATAGGAAATTTAAAGAAAATCAAATGAAATCACTGTCACTAATTTTGAATGTTAAGATTTTAAACATATTAAATTACTTAATTATTAGCAAAACGGAAATGTAATAAAATTCTGTGAAATGAGATGAGATAAATGAAATTCTGGTGAAATGAGATGAGATAAATGAAATTTTGGTGAAATGAGATGAGATAAATGTTAAAGTCTCATAAATGAGATAAATGAAATTCTGGTGAAATGAGATGAGGTGCAATGAATCCTTCCCACTACAACGAAATTCTGATGAAATCAGATGACATAAATGTTTATAATATTTATTGTGCCAAATAGGAGCAATTTTAATTTTCTACCCTCATACAGTGCATAGAAAATCATTGGTTAATCTTAGGTTTAGTCCCCAAATCCGTCACTAGGCTAGGAGGATACCGGCTCCCACTCCAGTGCTCCCACTTCCCTTCACCTGAAGGCTAACTCTCTCTATAGTTTTTAAACACTAAGACAAAATTGGCAATTTTAGTCTGTCACCCTAAATATTCTCCAATTCTGCACCCAATAAAGAATATTTCCCTGTTTATTTGGACTTAATTTCTTGAATGAATTTCTCTTGCATGAAATCAAATGTGACCCTCACTCTGTTGTAGAACTCATACTCCATTTCCCGGATCAAATGTTTCACAACATATTTTAACAAATCAATTGGCCAGATTGAAAAGTAAATTAAGTTCGGAGTTGAAAAATCATCATAATTTATTATATATTTTAATTACGGTACATTCATTTTATCACTTCATTTCACCATATCTAAGAGTAAGGGGAAAGATAGAGGGAACTACTCAGACTTCATGAGAAAGATACGACAAAACACAAATTTCATATATAAAAGATAGTTCATACAACACTAAATAACAAAACAAACTTATTTGGAACTCTTTCTCAAAGCAAATCATTTGTAGCTTTTCTTTAGAAATGCAGGAAGAAGAACTCTCTCACTTTTCTCCTTCTCCAACACTCTTACAGAAAGTTTCACACTAAATCTCACCACAAAAATTCTAAACTACAAAAGAAAAATAACTAATTGACTTTAATATGGTGGTGGAATGAAGATGGATTATGAAAATGTGGCGTGGTGGAATGTTGTGGAGCAAAAAATGAACATAGAGGAGCCCGTTTTCTGATGAAATTCAGCCCCAAATAAAGCCCAAGGTAAGTTCTCCAAGAGGTACCTCCAAAAACTATTCAAAAATCATCCAAATACATTGAACCTTCTAGAAATGGGGTATGAACCACCTTTGGCGCCGTCGGCGCTGAGTAAAAATTCTCCAACTTTCGGTTGTTCTGCGCCGTCGACGCTTAGTACTTTCTCAAAACGTCAATTTAACTCCAAATTTCATCAGTTTTGCTTCCTTTTTGCTTTAAGCCCTAAAAATCAACAACATGCAAGAAAAAATCAAAATACCTTCTATTAAAGTGCAAAATCACCAAAAATAAGTATAAAATATGGGTCTAAAAATGCATATATTTTCGGTGTATTAAAATCCCCTCAACTTACATGTTACTTGTCCTCAAGTAACTTCTCTACTACATAAAAATATGACTTATGGTAAAGAATTTAACTTTTAAACTTCCATATTTTAGTTCTCTAAACATAATAGTTTAACTTAAGAAAAATTCAAAATAATTCCAGTTAATACTAAAGGTGTAAAGATATTCAGTAATTAAGTCTAACGTTTTGATCCTCTATTTCTTTCAAGAAAAATTGCAATTATCAGTAATTAAGTCTAACGTTTTGTCCAGGTTCAAATTTCTTCTAAATAATCAGTAATTCTATTTATTGATAATTGCAATTAAGAAAAATTGCAATTATCAGTNAAGTTTCCAAATGAAGGCATAAATGGTCTCATAAAATCTAATCCCCACACATCAAAAATTTCAACCTCCAATTTATAATTTAGAGGCATTTCATCTCTTCTAGATATATCTCTTACACATTGACATCTATCGCATGTTTTAATATATTCATTAATATCTTTAAAAATAATAACCCAATAAAATCGAGCTTGTAAAATTTTATATGCAATTCTATTTATTTTGAAATGACCTCCAAATTCAGAATCATGGAATCTTTTAATTATCTATTGAGTTTCTTCATAAGGCACACATCTTCTATAATTGGATCTTTACATTATTTATATAAATATGGGTCATCCCAAAAATAGTCTGTTGAATCATATACAAACTTCTTTAATTATGGATTTTTTATATCAGGTTGTAGAATATCACTTACAATATAATTTTTTATATCAGCATACCACGGTACATCCATTTCATCAATACTATATAATTGTTCATCAGGGAAATTCTCTACAATTTCATTTGCAAAATTAGTTTATATTTCTATTTCTATTCTAGATAAATGATCAGCTATTTGATTATTATTTCCCTTTCTATCAATCACGATAAATTCAAACTCTTGCAATAGAAGTATCCATCTAATTAATCTTGGTTTACCATCCTTCTTTTTCATTAAATATTTAATAGCAGAATGATATGTATGCACTATACATTTAGTAACAATTAAATAAGTTCNTTTATATCAGCATACCACGGTACATCCATTTCATCAATACTATATAATTGTTCATCAGGGAAATTCTCTACATTTTCATTTGCAAAATTAGTTTATATTTCTATTTCTATTCTAGATAAATGATCAGATATTTGATTATTATTTCCCTTTCTATCAATCACGGTAAATTCAAACTCTTGCAATAGAAGTATCCATCTAATTAATCTTGGTTTACCATCCTTCTTTTTCATTAAATATTCTACAACCTGATATAAATAGAACTACTGATTTTTCTTAATTATAATTAAGTCTAATGTTTTGTCCAATCGAAACTTCTTGTCCAGGTTCAAATTTCTTCTAAATAATCTTCAGATCATATCATATTTTCATTTTCTCTTTATAAATTTTTGCATTATCATATGCTTCATTTCTAATCACCTTACGTTCATTAAGTTGCAATAATCTTTTCTCACCAGCACCTTTTAGATTAAAATCAAATTCCTTAATAGCTAAAAATGCTTTATGCTCTAATTCTACAGGTAAGTGACATGTTTTTCCAAATATCAGTCTGTACAGGGACATTCTTATAGGAGCCTTATAAGCAGTTCTATATGCCCATAATGCAGTATCAAGTCTAGCAGACCAATCCAATTTATAAGGATTTACAGCTTTTTCTAAAAATGCGTTTAATTTCACAATTTGATATTTCTGCTAGACCACTAGTCTGAGGATGATAAGCAGTAGAAAATCTATGCATAAAATCATATTTCTAAATTAATATTTTGATTCTCTTATTCCTCAAATAAGATCCTCCATCAGTAATAATTATTCTCGGCATTCCATATCTTATAAAAATATTTTTAATTAAAAATTTAGTAACACTCCGAACATCACATTTAGGTACAACAATAGCTTCAATCCATTTGGACATGTATTCAACAACAAGTAATATAGATAAGTTTCCAAATGAAGGCATAAATGGTCTCATAAAATCTAATCCCCACACATCAAAAATTTCAACCTCCAATTTATAATTTAGAGGCATTTCATCTCTTCTAGATATATCTCTTACACATTGACATCTATCGCATGTTTTAATATATTCATTAATATCTTTAAAAATAATAACCCAATAAAATCGAGCTTGTAAAATTTTATATGCAATTCTATTTATTTTGAAATGACCTCCAAATTCAGAATCATGGAATCTTTTAATTATCTATTGAGTTTCTTCATAAGGCACACATCTTCTATAATTGGATCTTTACATTATTTATATAAATATGGGTCATCCCAAAAATAGTCTGTTGAATCATATACAAACTTCTTTAATTATGGATTTTTTATATCAGGTTGTAGAATATCACTTACAATATAATTTTTTATATCAGCATACCACGGTACATCCATTTCATCAATACTATATAATTGTTCATCAGGGAAATTCTCTACAATTTCATTTGCAAAATTAGTTTATATTTCTATTTCTATTCTAGATAAATGATCAGCTATTTGATTATTATTTCCCTTTCTATCAATCACGATAAATTCAAACTCTTGCAATAGAAGTATCCATCTAATTAATCTTGGTTTACCATCCTTCTTTTTCATTAAATATTTAATAGCAGAATGATATGTATGCACTATACATTTAGTAACAATTAAATAAGTTCTAAATTTATCAAAGGCATAAACAATAGCTAATAACTCTCTTTTAGTATTAGTATAATTAATTTGAGCTTCATTTAGATTCTTGCTAGTAAATAGCTAATAACTCTCTTTCAGTAGTAGTATAATTAATTTGAGCATTTTTTAGAGTTTTAATAACGATATTATAACTTTAAAAACTTTGTCGTGCCTTTGTCCTAATACAGCCCCAATAGCATAATCACTAGTATCGTACATTATTTCAAATGATTTCTCACAGTCAGGTGGTACTATTATAGGTGGAGTGACTAATTTGTTCATTAAAAATTCAAATGCTTTTATGCATTCTTAATTAAAATCAAATTTTGTATCTTTTTCTAAAAGTTGGCATAGAGGCTTAATTATTTTTGAAAAAATTTTTATGTAGCGCCTGTAAAAACTAGCATGTCCTAGAAAACTTCTCACCCCTTTAACACTAGTAAGTGGTGGTTATTTTTCTATTACTTGGATTTTTGCAAGATCTACCTCCATGCCTTTTTTCAGAAATTTTATGCCCAAGTACAATACCTCCTGCAACCATAAAGTGACATTTTTCCTAATTTAATACTAAATTGACTTTTTCACATACTTCGAGAACTTTTTCTAAATTATTAAGGCATAATTCAAATGAAGTCTGAAATACAGAAAATTCATCCATAATCACTTCCATTCCATGTTCTATAAAATTACTAAAAATTGACATCATACGTCTTTGAAATGTTGCAGGTGCATTGCATAGTCTAAAAGGCATTCTACAAAAAGCAAATGTTTCATATGGGCTTGTAAACGTTGCTTTCTCTTAATCCCTTGAAGAAATTGGAATTTAAAGATAACCAGTATATCCATCTAAAAAACAAGAATACTTATTCCCTGCCAATCTATCCAACATTTGGTCTAGAAAGGGTAAAGGAAAAGGATCTTTCTGGTGGCCATATTTAATTTTCTATAGTCAATGTGAATTCACACCAGTTACTTGTCTTATTGGTATTAATTCATTTTTCTTATTTTCTTCAACAGTCACTCCTCCTTTCTTTTGGACAGTGAATTGGGCTTACCCAAGAACTATCTGACATAGGATATATAATTCCGGCATCTAACCATTTTAAAATCTCTTTTTTAACAACTTCTTTCATTATTGGTTTTTATTATTCTCTGAGGATCAGCTTTAGGTTTATGTTGTTCATTTAATAAAATTCTATGCATACAATGGAAGGACTAATGTCTGCTAAAGTCCATCCAAAAGCCTTTTTAAACTTTTTCAACTTTTCTATTAACTTTTGTTCTTGAATTTTAATTAACTCGAAAGATATAATAACCGGCAATGTCAATGACTCTCCTAAAAATACATACTTCAAATGAGCAAGTAATATCTTTAATTAAAGTTCAGGTAGTTTAATACTTGAAGGAATAAGATTTTTACTATTGTTTTCCAACAAGTCTAATGTTTTAAATTTGCCCAGAATATAATCCAAATCTTCTTCTTTAATTTCATCTTCATTACCAAAAATTTCTCCTTGCTTAAATTTATCTTCGAATTCTTACTTAAATTGATCATTACTTAGATAATCCACTACTTCCATTTGAAACATTAATTATCTTTTATTACAGAATATTTCATAGCTTTTACTATATTAAATTTTACTTCTTGATCATTAACTCTCATTATTAATTCTCCTTTTAGTACATCTATTACAGCTCTTCTTATTGCAATAATGGTCTCCCTAAAATAATAGGAATCTCTTTATCTTCCTCCAAATCTAATAATATAAAGTCTACAGGGAAAATAAAATTATCCACCTAGTACATCTTTGATAACTCCTTTTAGATAAGTTACTGATCGGTCAGCTAACTAAAGAGTTACAGTAGTAGGGGAAATTTCTCCCAAATCTAAACATTTAAAAATTGATAAGAGTATAAGAATGATACTCGCTTCTAAATCACATAAAGCTTTTCCATAAAAATTTTCGCCAATTGCACAAGGTATAGTATAACTACCAGGATCTTTTAATTTTTCAGGAAGCTTTTTTTGAATAATAGCACTACACTCTTCCTTAAGTGCAACAGTCTCATGATCTGTAAACATCATTTTCTTATTTAGTACATCCTTCATAAATTTCACATAACTTGGCATTTATTCCAAAGCTTCAACAAAAGAAATATTTATTGTTAACTTCTTAAGGATTTCCAAAAATTTTGTAAATTATTTATCTTTATTCTTCTGCACCAGTCTTTGAGAAAATTGAGTTAATGGTTTTTCTAAATGAACATGTGTTTGTTCATTTATCTGTTGATCATTTTCCATTTCTTTCTTCTCTTCATCAACATAAGTTTCTCTTTGGATTCTTGTTTCAATTTCTTTTCCACTTCATAAATGAATAGCTTTAATTTGCTCTTTATTTTGATCTTTTGGATTAACTTCCATAGTATTCAGAAGAATTCCAGAAGGTCAGTTACTTTGTGCAGTAGTAATATGTCCTAATTGATTTTCAATATTTCTAATAGCAGCCCCTTGATTCTGTATTTGATTTCCCATATTCAACATCACTTCTTCCATCATCAACTTCATTTCCTTAACTTGTGTGTTAAGATTGGAGTTAAATCCTGGAGGATAATAAGTTCATAAATTAGGATTTACAAATGGATCACCATATTATTATAATTATTATAACTAAAATTAGGGTGATTTTTCCATCCATGGTTAAAAATGTTAGAATATGGATTGTTATTTTGATTATTTATAACGTTTAAGGTTTCATAAGATGGTTGAGCATCAATAACCTGTCCTAGTGAATTTTCCTCTAATACTGGGGTTATTTGAGAATGTTCACTCCTATTTGATCAATCTTTTTAGAAATAGAAGCAATTTGAGATGCAAAAATAGACATTGCATTAGAATCATGAATACTAGCTACTCTCTTAGGATTTACCCTTTCAGAGGGCCATTAAAAATTGTTATTAGCCATTTTTTCAATTAAAGAATATGCTTCATCAAAAGGTTTTTACATTAATGGTCCGCCCACAGCAGCATCTATAATAGATCTTAATGATCCTAATAATCCATTGTAAAAGGTTTGAATTATTAACCAATCTGACAAATCATGGTGCAAACATTTTCTAAGAAGATCCTTAAATATTTTCCAGGCTTCATATATCGATTCCCCTTCAAACTGACAAAAAGATGTAATATCATTTCAAAGCATAGCAGTTTTCGAGGGTGGAAAATATTTAGCCAAGAAATTTTGTGCTAGTTCTCCCCAAGTTCTAATAGATCCAGGTGCTAATGAATTTAACCAAGCCTTGGTTTTATCCCTTAATGAAAAAGGAAAAAAGTCTAGCCTAACACATCATTAGACACTCCGTCATATTTTAATGTAGCACAAATTTCAAGAAAACTAGCAAGATGTAAGTTAGGATCTTCAGTAGGTGATCCTCCAAACTAATTGTTTTGTACTGTTTGGATAATAGCAGGTTTAAGCTCAAATGAATTAGTAGTAACATCACGATTTTGAATAGTTAAATGAAGTTCATCTGCTGTTGGATTCGCATAATCTTTTAAAGGTTTCTGTCGATTCTCATTTATTGAATTTTCTATATTATTTGTCATTTCTTCCAAATTTTTAATTTTNGGCCAAGAATTTTTATGATAGTTCTCCCTAAGTTCTAGTAGATTCGGGCACTAAAGAATTTAACCAAGCCTTGGCTTTATCCCTTAATGAAAAAGGAAAAAATCTAAGACTAACAACATCATTAGACACTCTGTCATATTTAAATGTGGCACAAATTTCAAGAAAACTAACAAGAGGTAAGTTAGGATCTTCGGTAGGTGATCCGCCAAACTGATTATTTTGTACCATTTGGACAATAACAGTTTTAAGCTCAAATAAATTAGGAGCAACATCAAGATTTTAAATAGTTAAATGAAGTTCATCTGCTGTCGGATTTGCATAATCTTTTAAAGGACTTTGTCGATTTTCTTTTATTGGATTTTCTATATTATTCGTCATTTCTTTCAAATTTTTAGTTTCTCTTTGTTGTTTTTGCATTTTTCTAATAGTACATTCTAATTCTGAATCGTAAGGTACTAAACCTTCAGATCTAATATTTCACATAAACAAATAAAGCAAACAAGGTAGAATTTCTTTAAAAATACAATCTTAACTTAATTTCTTTTTGGATTTTTTTTAATATACTTTTTTATGTTTTTATAAATTTATATATATATGTTATCTAAATTTTCTAATTTATCAAAACTATTTAATTTATTTAAATTGAACCATTACCTTCCCCGGCAACGGCGCCAAAAACTTGATCCCGATTTTTATATGTAAGGATTTATGAAGTTGACACCACTACAATGCCAAAACTTGATCCTATGCAAAGTAAGTTGTGTAAAATATATATAGTATTAGGTAATTAATAATGAGATTCTATGCAAGGATATGTATCATTATCAAGTAATGATGGACTTTCTATTTAAGCCCCAAATATCGATCCCACGGGGAAGGTGTAAGTTAGCAATGATAAATTTTAATAGGAAATTTACAGAAAATCAAACAAAATCATTGTTACTAATTTCAAATGTTAAGATATTAACAAAACTAAATTACTTAATTATTAGCAAAATGAAAATGTAAATTTTGAATAATAACTACTAATCTACTAACTATGTTTATGTAATGAAGATTTCTTATGTGAAAAAGCATATCTCACACTACAATGAAATTCTAGTGAAATGAGATGAGATAAATGTTTATAATATGTATTGGGTTAAATATGAGCAATTTTAATTTTCTACCCTGATACGGTGCATAGAAAGTCATTGGTTAATCAAAGGTTTAGTCCTTAAATCTGTGGCTAGGCTAGGAGGATACCGACTCCCACTTCCCTTCACCTGAAGGCTAACTCTCGGTTTAGTTTTTAAACACTAAGACTAAATTGGGGATTTTATTCTGTCACCCTAAATATTCTCTAATTCTACACCCAACAATGAATATTTCTCTATTTATTTGGATTTAATTTCTTGAACAAATTTCTCCTTCATGAAATCAAATGAAACCCTCACTTTGTTGTAGAACTCATACTCCATTTTCCGGGTCATATGTTTCACAACATATTTTAACAAATCAATTGACCAGATTTGAAAAGTAAATTAAGTTCAGAGTTGAAAAATCATCATAATTTATTTTATATTTTAATTATGGCACATTCATTTTATCTCTTCATTTCACTATATCTCAGAATTGGGGAAAAATAGGGGGAGTATTGGCACATCCATATTATCTCTTCATTTCACCATATCTCAGAGTAGAAAGAAAGATAAAGAAAACTGCAAACTTCATGAGAAAGATACAACAAAACACAAATTTCATATATAAAAGAAAGTTCATACAATTCCATGTTATCTCTTTATTTCACCATATCTTAGAGTAGGGAGAAAGATAGAGGAAACTACCCAATCATGAGAAAGATACAACAAAACACAAATTTCATATATAAAAGAAAGTTCATACAACACTAAATAAACAAACAAACCTATCTATAACTCTTTCTCAAAGAAAATCCTTTGTTGCCTTTCCTCAAAAATGCAGGAAGAAGAACTTTCTCACTTTTCTACTTCACCAACACTCTTACAGAAAGTTTCACACTAAATCTTACCACAAAAATTCTAAACTATGAAAACAAAATCACTAATTGACTCTAATATGGTGGTAAATGAAGATGTATTATGAAAATGTGGTGTGGTGGAACGTTGTGTAGCAAAAAATGAACGTAAAGGAGCCCGTTTCTGATGAAATTCGACACCAAATAAAACCCAAGGTTGGTTCTCCAAAAGGTGCCTGTAAAAACTCTTCAAAAATCATTGAAATACATCAAACCTTCTAGAAATGGGGTCTAAACTGCCTTTAGCGCCTTCGACACTAAGTGAAAATTCTCTAGCTTTTGGTTGTTCTTCGTCCTCGGCGCTGTCGGTGCTGAGTATTTCCTAAAAATGTCTTTTTGACTTTAAATTTCATCCTTTTTTTTTCCTTTTTGCTTTAAGCCTAAAAATCAACAACCTGTAAGAAAACATCAAAAATACCTTCCATTAAAGTGCAAAATCACAAAAAATAAGTATGAAATATGGGTCTAAAATGCATATATTTTTGGTGTATCAAGGCTTCAGGTAATGCAAGCTCCTCCTCATGAGGAAACTCATCAATAGATGTTTCTTCTAGAATTTTGGCTTTAGCGGCTTCCGAGCCCTTTGACTGTGGTTCCTTCTTTGAGTTCGGGTTAATGGCACAGTCCTCGAACTCGATCCAATTTCAAATACTGACGACAAAGCAACAAATCCTTCAATGAGGTCTTTGACGATCATAACCTCTTTTCCCTTAGCAGAAATGGGAGCAACAGGCTTAGCATGTGTAGTGGTGGCAGTAGTCTTTACCTTCTTGTAAGAAGGGAAATCCTATGGACAGTTCAAATTGAACTCAGCAGATGGCTCCTGAACTTAAGGAGCGCCAACTTTCATTAAGATGAAGGGAGCTTTCCTGAGGATGACCTCAAGATCTTCAAACCCAGCTCCAAACTTGATAGTAGAATTCAAAGGACAAGAGACTAGGAGATGTCATAAATCTGGAGAAGAGTCTCAGTGACTTCCCAAGCTATCCTATGGTTTGGCTTCAATTTGGAAGAGAAATATTTAAATGTTTCATCTTGTCAGTTTTATTAATTAGGGCTTACATTTGTGTTAAACGATCACACAAATTGCCTGGAAGATATAAGAATTTAGGTTGCGATGAACGAAAACCTTAGAATCCTAAAATGAGTTAGAGCTTATATTATGTAGCTCAGCTATATAAAAGCCTAAAGATAAGTTGAATATTATGTCACACTAGACGGACAACCTGAAAGTCCTATTACTTAGTTGTTTAATTCTAAAGACAGAATGGTTTAGCTGATACAGATATGTTTTGGTATTGAAGATGGTCGTGATGCCCACAGTGCTAGCTCCAAGCTCCTCGTCGTGGTAAGATTAAGTTTTCTAATGTGTCTAGTCTTCATGTCAAATCAAATGTCTTAAGGCTATAGTTATTTAAATATTATGGGGGCTGTTAAAGTTGATTACAGCGACACCGGTTAGGATCCTACGGCTCCCTCGTTCTGGCACCTCTATTTTCTTTCAGATTCAAATAGTCCAAATGAATTTACTAAAATCAACTTAATGAGTTCATTACTTTCCTTTAGACCATGGGAAGTCTCGTTAGCAACATAGGTTACTTCCGCCGAAGGATTCCCGAACATCCGATAGAGACATTTCAATTTGGTACCAATTTTTTTTGGTGATGTTTGAAATTAAATTTTGAGTTGTCGTATATTTTGAGTGTTGTGGCGGTGAATTTTATCTTGTTGAATTTTTTTTTTTTGTTTTGTGGCTATCCTAATAGTTTTGGTTTTGGCATGCAGGGTGACATCGTTGTTTACCATGAAAATTTAAGATAAGAAGTACAAAAAGGTAAATGCAATAATTTAAAAGCGTGTCTGTCAATTCTTCTCGTTCCTCCACCTAAAAGGCTATCTTTGGCAGTGTATATATATAAGTTTTTAATGAATTAAAATATTTGGAGTAGATGAAGGTATAGTTATCATACCCCAAGTTACAACTTTATTGAGCCTCTGAAGATCATAGTGAGTGATTTTAGAACAAAATATGGCAAGTTCAATTTCCCTTCAAAATATCCAAAAGATTTCAAGGTGTTCGGGGAATGACCCTGAACTACTTTGAGGATCTCTTGAATTATTTTGAGTTCATTTAAAACTTCATCATATTGTTTCATTAATCATCCAAGGTTAGAGTGTAAGTACCCTTTTGCCCAGTGAAGCTGGATAATTTGATTATCCCATGGATAAGATACTTAATCAATTTGATACTTTACTTTAAAGATTATATGGAGGAATTCCACTAAGGCAAGCTCAAGTCATTAAAGATTTGGTGCTCATCACAAATGGGCTCAGAGTGCTTAAAAAGTGTTAATCATTAATCATTTCTAAAATCCAATGAATAGTTTTAAATATTAAGCTTAGCTCACTACCAAGCCCTTAACAATCTTAAAAAAGGGAAGTTGTAATTGTCAAAAAAAAAATTAATTTTAATTATAGGTATGCTTATCAACAAATCATTTCTCACCAATCATGGGCTAGAAATAAGTGAATTATCATCTTCCAAGTTTAAACCCATCACTTTAGGATCATTTAATTTTTGCTTAACTTCAGAAGAGGTAATTCAAAAAAATACAATTTTATTCTTATTATGCAAAGGTATCAAGTTAATTTCTACCTTTAACCCATTGCATTTCAATCATCCAATATATTTATTAAGGATCAAGATTAACCATGCCCAATGGTTAACCTTAAATTCAGGTTAAGGCACCAAAGCCAAAAATTACTAACCTGTACTTGGGCTCCTCACTTTATAATTCTTCAAGCAAAATTCAAATGGCCTTGAAAATACTTAAGTATCCTATCCATGGATTAATTAAAATATCAGAGAGCAAAGTATGATTTTTCAAAATTTGACTTAATTTAAATAATTATTTTAACTCAAAAATAGGATTTTACAATGTTAATTTATTTAATTAATCAAAATGAAGTTTTAATTTATGGGAAAATTATTGGAAATTTTTCTACATCAGACGAATACTAAGATAAAATTTTATGACTTTTTAAATAATATTGTAATTATTATAATTATTTAAAGGTTATTTTTAATGATTATTTAAATACAAAAGTATATTTTATTCTTCAAAAATCACTTTTAAATTTTTGATTAAACCCTCATAAGTCCAAGAAACTCAATGAAACAAATTTTTTATTTTTTTTATTTATATTTAATTTATTATAATTAGTTTAGTGAAAAAATAAGGAAAATATATTTTAGACTTTTAAAAATTTTATTTTTAATTTAAAAAAATCAGGAAAAATATTTTAAGGGGTCCTAAGTGATCAAGGAATAATTGGACACAATTTGAGCTATTCTTTTTATTTTTAAAAATTGTAATTATCTTAATTATTTTTAATTCAAAATATACTTTAAGAATAAAATATTTTCACAAAAATAGCATCTATTTTTATTAAATGCGCCTGATCACAAAGAACTCAGAAAATGATTTTTCATAATTTTTCTAAGCTTATTGAATTTAACATAATTTACTTTGTGCAAAAATACTATTTTTACTTACAAAATCCATTTTAATGACCAAATCAACATAAACAAATTTGAAATTTTTTACAGTGAGTTGAAATTATTTTTATGAACAATGTGGAATTGATTTTGTCAATTTTCAGTTTATATAAATATATTAGTACAACATAAAAGTATTTAATTAATAATAGAAATATATAAAATTATTCAAATCATCACAACATTTTTCTTAAGCTCCTTTGACAACAGGAAACCTAACAAAATTGATTCTATAATTTTATGAGGGATATTACAATTTATATGATTAAATAAGGCCAAAATAGCCACTTAGGGTTGAATTTGAGTTTAGAATTGAATTTAAGGAAGATTGGGGTCAAATAGATGGACATTTGAGGCGAATTTAGGGAAATTGTGCCTATAAGGGCAATTTGGGGCTTTTGGTCAAAGTTGGTCAAATTGATCAAATTGGGTTTAATGTAAGGGTCCAAATTGGTTTTGGGGACATTTGAGAAGATTTTGGAGGTTTTGGGAAAGTTTAGGCCACCAAGGATTTTATTGTAATTTTGGCAAATTTGGAGGTATTTTGGTAATTTTGGAAAGTTTTGGTGATTTTGAGCAATTTGGGTAGTTTGAAATTGTTTGAAATGATTTTTGAACAAATTTGGGTATTTTGGGTGAAATTGGAATTTTTGGACAAATTTAGAGTTTGGGGGTCTTTAGGTAATTTGGATAGATTTGGGGGGGCAAATGCTAAGTTGGATATTTTGGTGAAACTAGGGTGCCAACCACCCTACATGAGCCATGGACCAATGGAATCCCCATTTGAGCCTTCTATGTAACAGTCTTAGCTAAAAAATAGCCTAGGGCCTAGGGGACCATCTACATGGGTCTCCCAAAGATCAAGGGATCAAAGTCAACAAATTTTTGGGTTTAGGTTTGTGAGTGAAAGTGATTGCAAGTGAGTGAACTAGCTCCAGAGCAACACCCAGGGATGATGTTAAGGCTAGACAATCCTATGGGGATTCCCTTGAGCTTCCTCATATTAAACCCACCTACTAAGTGCTAGAGGTTAGGATCAATATGTAGAACTTTAAGTTGAGCAAAGAATAGTTTAGAGTTTCTAATGGTGAGGGTTCCTTTTCTAGTCCTCTAGGAATAGTCAACAGGAAAGTCCTATGGTTAGAACCTAGGCTACTAAAGAAGAAAGACTAAACCTCAACTAAAAGTGAGGTCAACAAAGCACTCTCAATTCTCTCTTAAAAGTGTAATGAAGAACAAATCTCTCAGTTTACCTCTCCTCTTACAATCCTTGAAGAAAATATCTAAGCCCTTGGTTTTCTTTCTCTCTCTCTCACTATCTTTCTTCACACCACACACTACATGCCCAAAATTTTTCTCCTCTTTAAGCCCTATACTTCCTTCTCTTTTATTAAAGGTTGCCTCCCTCCAAAAAGAATTCAAAAGTCCCACTAAAATTCTTTCCAAAAGTCAACTCTTTTGAATTCAAAAGACATGTCCATTAATCTAAAAGACATAGCCCTTCACAAAAGAACCTTCGAAAGTGTTTAGATGCATTTAATCACACTAAGGGGTGCGATACACCAAAAATATAGTGTTTTTAGACACATTTTTAAAGCAATTTTTGAGATATTGCGCTATAAGGGAAGGTATTTGTGTGTTTTTTTTAGGTATAAGTAAAAAGGTGGAAAATGATAAAAGGAGTGAAAATGATCAAATATGGAGCAAAAAAAGCAAAAATGGTGCAAAATTATTTTGGGGCCTGAGCACCAAAACCTGCGCTTGAGTGCCGGTGAAATAGAGAAGGTCGTGCCTAAGCTCTAGAGGCCCTGTGCTTCAGTGTCAGTGATAATTACTTGACGGGTTAATTCATTTCGACAAATTTTGAAGGGACATTTGAGGCACCTATTGGCTAAAATGGGTGGTTATAACCACCATGGATGAAAATATAATTAAAGGACTTGTGAAAGGAGGCATCCCTTGGTAAATACATCGAATCATGACACATTTTCAAGTGATACCATTGAATCATGACACATTTTCATTTGGAAAATTATAAAAGAAGGAAGTTGAGTCTTTTAGAAGTGTCCTAAAAAGTTCTTGAAGAAGTTCATGGAGAAGCTTTTGGAGAAAATTTCAGGCACCACAAATTTACTTTTCCTTTTGTTTTTAGTTTTATTTTGAGAGTTAAGAGTGTTGTAAGAGATAAGAGATTCAAAGGAACTTCAAAAGTTTGGTGGAGGATTTGAGATAAGATTTTATCTTTATATTAAACTAATTTTGGTTTTAATTGAGAATTCTTGTTAGTTTGACTATGATTTCTACTTTTAAATTAAAGTGTGTTTTTATTTTGTCCATGGATTCTGAGTAGTTTTCTTTATCTTCCTCCTTAAAATGATAAGTAATTAAGGTGTTGGATGGAAGTTGTGGAGACTATTAATCCTTAATGTTAGAAGAAGTTATGATGATTTAATTTCGTGCACTTCATTTACTTCTTGATCTGGCCCATCTCGATCTTAAAATTTGTTGTGAGAACATGTAAGAACCGAGACAGTATTGTCTCAGTCAACAATTGGAAAGAATCACATGAGATTGTATGAATTAGAATGTAGTTCATATGATTGATTGCAAATAAATCGAGAAATAATCTTTGAAGGGTGTAGAGTGAGAGGACTTTAGAGTGACATCTTAAAGCCCCCAACCTGGTTTATTGTTTTAGGTTTTGATACGAGATGTTAGCCCCCAGATGGAGGGAACTGAGGGAACTCCAGAGTGAGAGCTAGTATCTTCCCTGCCTAACAAGTCTTTAGAACTATTCAAACTTTAAATTAGCCAATTTTCTTTATAGCATCTCTAATAAGGGTAAATAATCATATTGCTCTTATTTGAAACAACACAATTTGAACACTTCCACAACAGAATTCCATACTTATTACTAGTTCATGATAAGGAGAAAGATATTTCATATTCAGTGCTTCTCTTTTACATAAACTTAAGTTATCTTTAATAAGTTTTTATTTTATTTTCAAACGTTAAAAATATCAAAAAGAGTTTAAAATTCATTCTTGTGATAAAAATTATAGTTTAAGTATTGGCTTTTTTAAAGTAGAAAGTTTGTTACTTTAATTATCGCATACTGTGAATAATCCTTGTGGGTTTGATATTCGGGGCTTAATCAAACAGTTCTATATTACCTGATAACGATATGTATACTTGCGTAATATCCCAATATATATTAATTTAAAAAAGTTAAATTCTAATTTTCTCTAGAATCAAGTTTTTGGTACTGTTGTAAAGTAAGGAAAGATAAGTGAAAAATGTAATCGAATATATTATTATAATGTTGCATATAAACAGTCAAGATAAAGGTGTTAGAACAAGTCTCCCATTGAAAATTCATGCATAATTCATCCCGAACCACCTTAATCCACAAGAAGTCATCCTCGGCACATCTGGCACGAAATCTGGCACATCATGCGCCAACTCGCTGTAAAATGGCGCATTTGGCGCCAATCTGGTGCATCATGCACCATTTTGCTCAATGCCACACCATTCTAGGTTCTGGAGCATCTGGCGTCGATCCGGGGCATCTGGCGCCACTTCGGTGCATCGGTGCCAATCTGGCGCATCATGCGCCATAATTCAAATCTTCACGATTTTAGCTCCAAATTTCATCATTTTTGCTACTTTGCTCCAAATGCCTAAAATTGATATACGTACAACAAAAACATGAAAATACCCTTCTTTAAAGTGCAATATCACAAAAAATAAGCATAAAATATATACTTAAAACAACGTATTATTTTGGTGTATCAAAATCCCCCAAACTTAAATGTTACTTGTCCTCAAATGACACTTTTACTACATAAAAGCATATTAGGACAGAGACTAACTTATAACTTCTATACTTTAGTTCAATAAATAAAATAGCAAAATTTAAGAAAAACCCTTTAATAACTTAGATTCAAATTCTAAGTCTAAGAGTACTTAGTAGTCTTAAGATTTCTGAATACTATTTATTTCAAGAAGATCTGCAATTTTCCATATCAAGGATGTTTAGAATATTCATATGAAAAATAACTTCAAGAAAATTTTACTAATAATGCTACTAATAATCCAATATAAGTTTAAAAAATGTAATAAATCTTTTTCCATAAGTTGATTCAAGTGAAGTCAATTTTTGATTAGGCATTTTCTCAAGCTTCTCCTAACTTAATTTTCTTTTCTTTTCTTGTTTCTTTTCTTTTCTTTCATTTTCCTTTTCCTTTTTTTTTTCTTTTAGGATCTTTTCAATCCTTTCTTTTCTTTTTTGTTTTTCAAGTGAGGTTACTCTATTTGGATAGTCTTTAATAGTTTTAAAATTCACTATCCTCTTTATAGAGTCAAAACTCCATACCTTTCTTAACTTTATAAATTCATATTAGCTTATGATTTTCATAAAGTTTCATTCTTTTCTTCTTACATGAATCTCTAAAATTCTTAATACTTCAAAAATACAATTTCCTTTAATTTAAATAGAAAAACATAGTCTTATCTTATCATACCAAATATATTTATAAACTTAAGTATAGTCATTGTTATAAACTATTACCTTCATTATTAAAAACCTTTACCTAAATTTATCATAATATTCATAAACATAAGTATAGTCACTTAAAGTTTAATCTTAATGTCCCAGGTCATGTTAAATTAATTTTAAAAATATTGTTACTTAAGGACAAATAAAATTTATTTTACTTCTTTTTAAAAGAAATTTTTCTTCCCCCCAAANCCCCCCCCCCCCCCAACAACTTAAGTTTTAAGATATTTTAAATTGTTCTAACACAAAATTTAGTTCGTGAAAGAAAACAGTAAATGTATGAAAGTAAAAAGTAACCTGCAGAGGATTTTTGGCTATGAAATTGGGTTCTCGTTTACTATATGTACTAACTTTAAAAATAAATATAGGCTTTAAAGCATTAAATGAGACATAATATATTCTAAATAATTTGTTGAGATTTAAGAATAGAAACAAAAATTGAAAATACTAAAAATGCAGAAAAAATAAAAATCTATTGTTACTATTATAATTTTAAGTCCACAGCACAAAAATAATAATTTTTACTACTACAGTTTCAAATGCCAACTAAATAAAATCCGAACAACAAACAAAAAACAAACTAAACAAAACAAATAAAATAACACCAAAAAGTATCAATCTTTATCAACTTCCTCATCATCATCATCTTCTTCCTCATTAATAGGAGCATATGGAGGAAATTTGGGGCAAGTAAGAAGTTCCACATTATATTCACCCCTAAGATACCTCACCATAGCATTTTCAAAAGCTATATCATGCTGAACTTTGCTCTACTGATACTCCTCATTATAAGCATTTCTTACTCCAATCTCTCCAATCTGATTCAGAATACTTACTATATTCAATTGTTAAATCAGGAGTTGTTCCATAATGTTTTCTAATGATGTAGGGTGAGAAGTAGTCGCCCCTGTAGCTGATGTAGAGGGTTTATCACTTCTGCCACCCCTATATTCTAAGTTAAAGTGAAGCTCTTACCAAGAGAAGATGAAATCTAGAATTTTTAACCTTTGAACTCTTCTCTATCACGCTCAATGTGAATCCCTAAGTCAAGGTTTAGAGGTAGGAGATGACCCAAGCAGTAAAAATGGAGTTCTACTTTGCGACTTTGTAGTTTTTAGGCAATCTGGTATTTTTGGGAATTTAGTGCATTATGGCAAACTTCCTGTACTCCGACGCATCATGCACCAACACCTAATTTTTCCAAATTTCATTTTATGTAAAAATTAGCTCCATACCACTTTACGTCTACCTCTAATTAACTCAAATGAACCCTTATAAGTATAATTAAACATTACTTTAACATCCATCTTTCAAAAACAATACAAAACTCACTTTTATATATAAAATCTGTACTACTAAAAACTAACATTTATCAAGCCAATGTACATCTATTTCAGTGTTTAAAGCAAATCAAAACATCCTAACACTGAAATCTAAACATCAAAATTCCAAACACAAACATCGATATCGTTCAAAAATAAAAGTTAATGCAATCCAACACATTAAACAACTAAAACAAGCAGTACTAAATAAAACATTTTGCGCATAGATTAAGTTCAAAAATCTTCTTCACTCTCTTCCTCATGGATATCTCCCATAGATTGGTAGTGCACATACAAATTCTAGAAAAGTCAATAAGGAAACTCATCAGTCAAATCCTCCCCAATCCAAGCATGTTTCTTGAACATACATACCAAGCCATCTTTAATACAACCAGTATGCTCAAAATGTTCCTTAAGTCTCTAATTTAAGTGATCCAACCATTAAGAAATATTATTAATTGCATGCATAAGATTTTGCACCTATTTTTCTAACTTCTTGGCCCTTTTTAACATTACATTAGAACTGAAGTTAGGCTAAATAGGTGATGAATTCTGGAATCCTGATCCATATGTACATTCATATTGTTTTCATCTCTCATTCCAATACTATTGCAATAGACTTCTAGATCCATTAGCTTCCAAGGAAGAAGCACATTTTTCCAACTCTTGTAAGGTGCTTGTGATTGACTACATAGTAGGAAAATAGTAGATGGATGTCTAAGTCTGGTTGCAGACCAATTCACAATCAAACCCAAAATCGATTTCACAATGATTGCTCCAATATCAATAGGTTTTTCGGTTTGAATACAGTAATTTAAAATAACATTCTCCTTAGTTACCTTATTGATTTTCATAGTAGGCAGTAATTTCAATGCAATAAAGAAGTATCATGCCTTTAAAATAGGATTTAACAATGATAATGAAAAGCATACATTCTCATCATCTCTGGCCTCCCAATTCACATCTTCATTCGTAAGGTACCGATAGAGTTCATTCATATTATCTCTCGTATGGCTAAAATTTGTGTAATGGCAGATAGGCACATTTTCAATCATAAACATCTCATTTATTCTTGAAGGAGTGAATTGCACAAACTTGCCTTGCACATAGATAATTCCTTGGTTGATTCTATATATATTTGTGTAAAACTCTTTCACCACAGCGACGACTACGACAACAGTAGTGTAATAAAGCACTTCCTAATGTCCCTGCATATAGATTTATGTATATCTCTTCAACTCGAGTATTTGGTGTATTGAATCCTTGATTCACAAACCCCCTTTCTCTGATTAGCTTCTTCTTCACTAGAACACAATCATGCAACTTTTTTGCATCGAAACTGACAAACTTTCTCCAGTTGAAAATCTTAAATTTAGCGGAATTTTTAGAGTGAGACGCCATTGAAATTGAAATCTAATCACTCCTCCCAAGTTTTCCCCCATAAAATGGACTTTGGAATCAGTTTTCGGGAGTTATAAAGAGAAGAACTTGCCAAAAAACCGCCTTTTGAAAAGTTTTAAGTCATTTTCGTTGCCGCCAGCTCTCTGAAATTTGACATCATGCACCAGTTCCAAAATTTCATTTTTTTTTATTTCAATAAAAAATTCTCAATTCTTCCATAAAATTAAGTAAATAATGATAATTTTTAAATTTTTTTATTAAATACATGAGCTCTATGAAAACATAAATATAAATATATATATAATATTTTGAAAAAAAACTCAAAAAGCAAAATTAACATTGGTAAGTATGGGTTGCCTCCCACAAAGCACTTGGTTTAATGTCGTCAGCCCGACATTCCCAATTTTTACTGTGTGACCCAGTATTATAGTTTCTTTAAAAACTAGTCTTTGACCATCAAAATATGGTTATAACATGTGCCCATTTACTTTAAATATCCTTCCAGTCTAAGGATCTTCAATATTAATAGCTCCAAAAGGATAGACTTTTGCAACTTTGAATGGCCCTTTCTACCTAGATTTCAGTTTTCCAGGAAATAATTTCAATCTTATATTTTGTAAAAAGACTTCCTATCCAGGTTCAAATTCCTTTTTTATTATCTTTCAATCATGACATTCTTTCATTCTTTTCTTATAAATCCTATCTTTAACATAAGATTCATTCCTAATTTCTTCAAGCTCATTCAATTGCAATAATCTTTTCTCACCAGTGTCTTTTAAATTGAAATTGAATTTCTTAATAGCCCAATAAGCTTTATGCTCCAATTCTACTAGCAAGTGACAAGTCTTCCCAAAAATTAATCTATAATGAGACATACTTATAAGTGTCTTATAAGCTATCATGTATGCCCATAATGTAGTTTCTAATCTAATAAACATATCCACTTTATTAGGATTAGCACTTTTTTTCAAAATTCTCTTAATTTCACGATTAGATACTTCTGTTAATCTACTTGTCTGATAATGATAAGCAGCTGCAATTTTATGCATTATATCATATTTTTCGACCAACCTTACAATTGTAACATTTCTAAATTGAGATCCTCCATTGGTAATGATTACTCTAGGCATTCAATATCTTATAATTTTTTTTTAATTAAAAATTTAGAAACACTCCGAGCATCACATCGAGGTAAAGCGAATGCTTTAATCCATTTTGAAGCATAATCCACTGCAATATATATATATATATATATATTATATATTTCTTTAAGAAGGTATAAATGGTCCCATAAAATCCAATCCACGTGCATCAAAAGTTTCAATTTCCAAATTAAAATTTAGAGGCATTGCATCTCTTTTTTAAAAAATTGATCACATGTTTATATATATTTATTAACATCTATAAATAAAGTAGGCTAATAAAATCCAGATTGCAAAATTTTATGAACAGCTCTATCATTTTTAAATTGTCCTCCAAATCCAGAATCGTGACATTTCTGAATAATTTCCTAAATTTCTTTTTAAGGCACACATCGTCTCATTATTAAATCTTTGCATTGTTTATATAAATAGGGGAAATCCCAAAAATAAGACTTTGCATCGTGAATGAATTTCTTTTCCTATTGTTTTGTTAATCCATATGGAAAAATACCACTAACAATATAATTTACAATATCAACATACTAAGGTATTTCCCATCCTTTTACACTATAAAGTTGTTCATTAGGAAACTTTTCATTAATTTCTTTTTCCATGTCAAGTATTTCTTCTTATTCTAGCTTAGATAGATGATTAACAATTTGATTATCAATCCCTTTACTATCAACTATTACAAAATCAAACTCTTGCATCAGAAGAACCCATCTCATTAATATTGGTATTGCATCCTTCTTTAGTATCACATGTTTAATAGCCGAATGGTTAGTATGAACAACACATTTAGCTCCAATTTTATCAAAAACATACATAATGACTAACAACTCTCTTTCAGTGGTGATGTAGTTAATCAGAGCATCATTAAGAGTATTACTAGCATAGTATATAACTTTAAACATCTTATCATATCTCTACCCTAGTACAACTCCGATTTCGTAATCACTAGCATCACATATTACTTCATAAGGTTTCTACTAATCAGGTGAAACAATTATAGGAGCAGTGATCAATTTTTCTTTTAAATTTTCAAAGGCTTTAAGGCAATCTTGGTTAAAATCAAATTTTATATCTTTTTCCAAAAGTTGGCATAAAGATTTATTAATTTTTGTAAAATCTTTAATATATCGCCTGTAGAATCCAGGATGTCCTAAAAAGCTCCTAGCTCCTCTTACATTAGTAGGAAAAGGTAATTTTCATATGACCTGAATTTTTGCAGGATCTACTTTCATGCAATTTTCTAAAATTTTATGCTCAAGCACAATTCCTCGTGTAACCATAAATTACATTTTTCCTAGTTCAATACTAGATTAGTCTCTTCACATCATTCAAGAACTTTATCTAAATGATTTAGACATATTTCAATGAAGTTACAAACACAGAAAAATCATCCATAATGACTTCCATCCCTTTATTAATTAAATCACTGAAAATTGGCATCATACATCTTTGAAATATTTCAGGTGCATTACATAACCCAAAAGGCATTCGCCAAAAAATAAAAGTTTCATAAGGACTAGTAAATGTTGTTTTCTCTTAATACTTTAGAGCTATAGGTATTTGATAATAACCAGTATATCCATCTAGAAAACAAAAATATTTGTGCCCAACCAGCTTATCCAACATTTGGTCCAAAAAGGGTAAAGGAAAATGATCCTTCCGGGTGGCAGAATTTAATTTTCTATCATCTATGCAGCTTCGCCATCCAGTGACTTGTTTGGTTGGTATTAATTCATTATTCTCATTTAACCCCACATTCACATCTCCTTTTTTTAGAACATAGTGAATTGGACATACCCAAGCAATGTCTGAAATTGGATATATTATTCCAGCATCTAACCATTTTAAAATTTCTTTCTTAACAACTTCTTTCATCATAGGATTTAATCACTTTTGAGGATCTACTCTTGGTTCATGTTGATCTTGCAATAAAATTCTATGCATACAATTTGAAGGACTGATTTTTTTAATATCAGCTAATGCCCATCCAAAGCCTTTTTTATTTCTTCTCAAAGTTTGCAGCAACTATTGTTCTTGTTCATCAGTTAATTTTGAGGATACTATAACAGGTAATATAGATAAATCTCCTAGTAATGCATACTTCAAATGTGTAGGAAGTGTTTTTAGTTCAAGTTTAGGAGGTTTAAATCAGATTCTTATTATTTTCTGTAGGATCTAACATTCCAAATTTTTCCTGAACATAATCCAAATCTTCTTTAGTCACTTCCGTAGATTCATCTTGAATTTTATCATCATTATGATATTCCATAGATTCCTTTTGAAATTCTCTTTCAAATGTCTTTTTGAAATATTCATGGCTTAGATATTCATTAATATAAAATTTAAAGCATTCAATCTCTTGCTCTTTTGCAGGGTATCTCATTGATTTTGCAATATTAAATGTAATCTCTTGATCACTAACTCTCATAGTTAGTTCTCCTTTTTGCATATCTATCAAAGCTCTTCTAGTGGCAAAGAATGCTCTTCCTAAAATGATAGGAATTTTTTTATATTCCACCATATATAATACAATAAATTCCGTAAGAAAGATAAATTTATCAACTTTTACTAAAACATCTTCCACAACTCATTTAGGATAGGTAATCATAACGATCAGCTAATTGAAGAATTACAGTCATAGGTGAAATATCTCTTAAGTCCAACCTTCTGAAAATTGATAACGACATAAAATTAATACTGGCTCCAAGATCACATAAAGCTTTTCCAAAAAAATCTTTCACCAATAGCACAAGGAATTGTAAAACTTCCAGGATCAATAAGTTTTTCAGGATGCTTTTTCTGAATTATAGCGCTACACTCTTCACTGAGTGCAACAGTCTCATTATCTACAAACTTCCTTTTCTTATTAAGTATATCCTTAATGAATTTCACATAGCTTGACATTTGTTCGAAAGCTTCAACAAATGGAATGTTTATCGTTAATTTCCTCAATATTACTAAAAATTTTGAAAATTGGTTATCTCTCTTTTTTTTGCTTCAATATTTGAGGAAATGGAGGTGGTGGTCTTTCCACAATTCTTTTCAATGGTTTAAAAGGACATTACGACTTAAAATGAAAATCTTATCCAGATTTTTTATTTTTCACCTCATCTTTTTCAACTTCAACTTCCACTTCTTTTGGAACTCTATTTTCTAATTCTTTTCCACTTCTAAGTTGAATAGCCTTAATTTGCTCTTTATTATGATCTTTAGGATTTAATTCAACATTACTAAGCAATGTTCCTGGAGGTCTATTGCTAAGTGTGGTAGCAATACATCCCAATTGATTTTCCATGTTTCTAATTGTAGCTCATTGACTTTGTAATTGACTCCCCATTTGTAATATCACCTCTTACATTGAAATTTTTTTCTCATTACTCTGCAAATTATTAAGTCTTGGAGGGTAATAAAATTTATAAGTTGGATTTCCTGAATTTTTGGAGTTTCCCAATGGGTTCACAGTGTTTTTTCCCCATTACGGATTTGCAGCAATAGAATTATTATTACTCCAACTAAAATTTAGATGATTCTTCCAACTGGGATTATAATAATTAGAATAAGGATTATTAGAATGATTATTTATTATGTTTAAGGTCTTATAAGAATATTGTGATTTTATCATTTGGCTTGATGAATTTTCTTCAAGCACAGGTGATGTGTAAGAGTAATTCATTTTATATTGATCTATCTTTTTTGATATAGCAGTTATTTGTGCTGCTAACATAGATATTGCATTAGAATCATGAATGCTGACTACTCTTTTTAGATTTACCCTTTTAGAGGGTCATTAAAAATTATTAGTAGACATCTCTTCAATTAAAGAATATGCTTCATCGAATGGTTTTGACATTAATGATCCACCATCAGGAGCGTCAAATATTAATCTAAGAGATCCAACCAATCCATTATGAAAAATTTGAATAATTAACTAATCTGGCAACGCTTGTTGTGGACACTTTCTAAGGAGATCTTTAAATCATTTCATGCTTCATAAATAGATTCCTCTTCAAACTGACAAAAAGATGTAATATCATTTCTAAGCTTAGCAGTTTTTTAAGGTGCAAAATATTTAGATAAAAATTTTTGTGATAAATCTCCCCAAGTTCTGATAGATCTAGGAGCTAACAAGTTTAATCACATCTTAGCTTTATCCCTTAGTGAAAAAGGAAAAAGTCTAAGTCTGACAACATCATTCGACACTCCATCATATTTAAATGTAGTACACAATTCTAAAAAACTATCAAGATGTAAATTAGGAACTTCAGTTGGTTTTTCCCCAAACTGATTAATTTGAACCATATGGATAATAGAAGGTTTAAGCTCAAATGAATTGGTAGCTATAAAAGGGTTTTGTATACTTAAATGAATCTCATCTATTGTAGGGTTAGAATAACCACTTAAAGGTCTCTGATGATGTTCATTTTCATTTGAAGCATTACTTAAATTGCAAGTCATTTTGCTAATATGTTCGATCTCTTTTTGTTGTTTTCAAATTTTTTTAATTGTTCATTCTAACTCAAAATCATAAGGTTCTAAATTTTTGGATCTTGCACTACGCATAAATAGATACAACAAGTAATTTAAAAATAATCAAATTTGTTTATAAAATAAGAATACTATAAATTATAAAATAACTTACTACTACTTTCTGTCACTTCCCCACAAAGGGCGCCAAAAACTTGATGTGGTTGGCTTTAGTGTGTTAATTTTGTAAATATTTTTCAATATTACAAAATACGCACGGAAGATACAATAACAAATATGCAAATTAATCCCAACAAAATAACTTCATATAAAATAGTTTTATCTTTTAATCATCTTTAAACTGCCAAAATCCCCTTTAAAAATAACATAAGTATACGTATCGCTCAAGTAATAAAGGGCTGTAATGGAGTCCTAGATACCAATCCCACAGGGAAGTTGGAAATGCCTGTAAATAAATTCCTAAGATTATAATGTAAAGTACTATTTTAAAAATATAAAAAGTAAAGTGCTAAGTTTGAATATTAAGTATCAAGTGAATGCTAATTAAAATGCAGTGGAAAGACAAACTTAACTAAGCTAAATGCCAAATCAAAAAGTAAATGAAGTTTGGAGTTCAAATCATCAAAAATTATTGACATTTAAAGCCATATAAAATAAAATCAATTCTTCACTAAACCATATCTCAAAGGAGAAGGATAAAGAAGACAACTCAGAATTCGTGAGAAGGATATGACAAAAGACAGATTTCATATATAAAAATAAGTTTATAAAACAAAATAAAATAAAAGACACAACTTATCTCACAATCCTTCACAAGCAAACACCTAGAAGTTCTCTCCAAGCCTTTCTCTCTCTACAAGTACTCTCAATTCTCTAGTAGAAGTGTAATGAAAAAGAAATCTCTCACCTTCCCTCTCCTCTTACAATCCTTGAAGAAAATCTCCAAGCCCTTGACTTTCTCTCTCTCTCTCTCATTCTCCTTCTTCACACCACACAACTCACACCCGAAACTCCTCTCCTCTTTAGGCCCTAGACTTCCTTCTATTTTATTAAACGCTGCCTCCCTCCAAAAAGAATTCAAAATTCCCTCCAAAATTCTATCCAAAAGTCAACTCTTTTGGATTTAAAAGACATGTCCATTGATCAAAGAGATATATCCCTTCATAAAAGAACCTCTAAAGTGTCTAGATACAATGAATCACTCCAAGGGTTGTTTAGAACAAGTGTCCCCTTGAAAATTCATGCAAAATTTTTCTTGAACCACCTTAATCAACAAAAAGTCATCCCCGGTGCATTTGGTGCTAAATGCGGGACATCATGTTCTAACTCTCTGTCAAATGACGCATCTGGCGCCAATCTGGCACATCATGTGCCAATTTACTAAAGACTGCGTTGTTCTAGGTTTTGGCACATCCGGCGTTGATCCCGCACATTTGGCCTCGATCTGGTGTATTTGGAACCAATTCGATGCATCTGGCTCCAATTCGATGCATCTGGCGCCAATTTGGTGCGTCATGAGCTAGAATTTGAAACTTTGCTGTTTTGGCTTCAAATTTTGTCCTTTTTGCTACTTTTGCTCCAAATGCCTAAAATTGATTTACCTGGAACAAAACCATAAAAATACCCTTCTTTAAAGTGCAATATTATCAAAAATAAGCATAAAATATATACTTAAAACAACATATTATTTTGGTATGTCATTCATCATGCTCGTAATATAGCTAGTAGTGCTACAGGTAGTGGCTTGGGTTACCCTACCATGATTTTCACTTTAAGTGAGCAATCAAGAGTAGAGTCCCATAGAAATAAGGAAAGGTTTCATTCAAAAAATCCTATTGAAAAGCATACGATTTAAATATTTTAATCATTTGTTGAGTCTAGGAGTGGAGATAGTGATAGACCCTCTACATCAGTTGTAGGGGCATCTACTTCTTGCTCTGCTTCACTTAAAAATATTATGGAGTAACTTATGATTCAACAAAGGGATATAGTTAATATGCAGAATCAGATTAAAGTAATTGGAGCAAGAAATGCTTATAATGACGATTATAAGTAGAGGAGAGTTCAACATGATATTGCTTTTGAGGAAGCTATGGTTAGATATCTTAGGGGTGAATACAATGTAGAATTTTCAACTTGCCCCAGCTTTACTCCTTATGCTTTTGTTCATCATGAAGAATAAGAAGAAGAAGATGATGATGAGGAAGGTGATGAGGATTGATATTCTTAAGAGTCTAGTTTATTTTTTTGTTCGCTTGTTTGTTATTTATTATTATGTTGTTATGTAGTTGTATTTGAAACTGTTGTAGTAAAAAATTTCATTTTGTGTTGTGGACCTAAATTGTAAAAATAACAATAGATTTTTACTTTTTCTGCATTTTTTATATTTTTAGTTTTTGTTTCTATTTTAATTTTCAACAAATCCTTCAAAATACATTATGTTTCATTTAATGCTTTAAAGCCTGTATGTTTTTTTAAAGTTAGTACCTGCAGTATACCAGAGCCCTATTTCATACTCAGAAATCCTCTACATGTTATTTTTTATTTTTATGCATTTACTATTTTCTTTCGCCAACTAAATTTTGTACTAACACATTTTTAAATTACTTAAAAATTTAAGTTTGGGGAAAAGAAATTTTTCTTTTTAAAAAGAAGTAAACTAAATTTTGTTTGTTCTCAATTAACTATAGCTTTAAAATTATTTAACATGACATGTGATATTAAGATTTAACTTTACATGACTATACTTATGTTTGTGAATATTATGGTAAATTTAGGTAAAATGTTTTTAATAATGAAGGTCAATTTTTAACTTAAAGAAGTTTGGTATGATAAGCTAAGAATATTTTCTCTATTTTAAGTAAAGAAATATGTATTTCTGAAGTATTAAGAATTTTAGTTTCATGTAAGAGGAAAAGAATGAAACTTTATGCAAATCATTAACTAACATGAATTTATAAAGTGAAGAAAGGTAAGGAGTTTTGAATTTAAGAGAGGAAAGTGAAGTTTAAATTTATTAAAGGCTATCCAGATATAGTAATCCTCACTTGAAAAAGAAGAAAAAAAGGATTGAAAAGATCCAAAAAGAAAAAAATAAAAAAAAGAAAAATGACTAAGGAGAAGCTTGAAGAGATGTCAAATCAAAAATTGCCTTCACTTGACTCAACTTAAGGAAAATGCTTTATTACATTTTCCAATCTTGTATTGGAGTATTAGTAGCATTCTTAGTAGAGTTTTTATGAAGTTCTTTTTCATATGATGTTCTAAGTATCCTTGTTATGACAAATTGCAATTCTTCTTGAAATGAATAGCGATTCAAAAATCTTAAATTTGATTACTAAATACTCTTGGACTTAGAGTTTGAATCTAAGTTATTAAAGCTTTTTCTTAAATCTTACTATTTTATTTATTAAAATAATGTATATAAGTTATAAGTTAATCTCTATCCTAAGCAATATGCTTTTATGTAGTAAAGCTTTTACCTGAGGACAATAAACATTTTAGTTTGGGGGATTTTGATACACAAAAATAATATGTTGTTTTAAGTTTACATTTTATGTTTCTTTTTGGTGATATTGCGCTTTGAAGAAGGGTTTTTCTTATATTTTTTTTTGTAGGTACATGAATTTAGGCATTTGGAGCAAAAGTAGCAAAAAGAATGAAATTTGGAGCCAAAACAATGAATTTTTTTATTCTGACGCCTAATGCGCCAGATTGGCGCCAGAAGCACCATTTGATAGAGAGCTCAAGCTTGAAGCACCAAAATTGACACCATAAATGACATTTGACAGAGAGTTGGCGCCATATGCTCCAGATTTGGTGCTTGAAGCGCCAAAACCCAGAACAGCGCGGTCTTAAGAAGCTTGGCACCGGAAGCACCAGAACTAGAGCCAGATGCGCTAGAGATGATGTTTTGAGTATTAAGGTGGTTCGAGATGAATTTTGCATAAATATCCACTTGTTCTAAACATCCCTTAGAGTGATTTAATGCATCTAGACATTTTGGAAGATTCTTTTATGAAGAGATGTGTCTCTTGGATCAATGGACATGTCTTTGGAATTCAAAAGTGTTGAATTTTGTATAGAATTTTGGATAGAATTTTGAATTCTATTTGGAGGGAGGTAGCATTCAATAGAAGAGAGGGAAGCCTAAGGATAGAAGAGAGTTTTTGGTGTGACGTGTAAGGCGGGCAAAAGAGAGAGAAAGAGAAAGTCAATGGCTTGGAGATTTTCTTTAAGGATTGTAAGAGGAGAGGGAAGGTGAGAGATTTCTCCTTTATTACACTTCTAAGAGTGAATTGAGAGTGCTTATAAAGTGCGAAAGACATGAATAGGGATTTTTATGGTAAGAATTGTGAGATAACTTTTGTTTTTTTATTTTTTGTTTTGTAAACTTGTGTTTATATATGAAATCTATGTTTTATCACATCCTTCACATAAATTCTGAGTAGTCTTCTTTATCCTTCTTCCTACTTTGAAATATGATTTTTTGAAGAATTTATTTTATTTTATACGATTTTAAATGTCAATAATTTATGATGATTTGAACTTTGATCTTCATTTACTTTTCGATATGGTCAATTGAATTGTTAAATGTGTTGACAAACATATATTGTGAAAGTGCTATGATTTCTACAACATAGGGAGAATCACATTGGATTTCATGGGAGAAGATGTCATCCATGGAGTTGAGTGTAAATAAATAAGAAAATATACTTTGTTGGATGCAAAATTGGAGATTTTAAGGTGATAGATTAAAATCCCCAATTTGGTCCAGTTGATTAGAAACTAATGCGAGGTTATTAGCCCTTAGGTGAGGGAGTAATGGGAGCTCTAGATTGGCAACCGGTATCCTCCCAGCCTAACCACAAAATTAGGGTCCAAACTCTGGATTAGTCAATATTCTTTATGCACTCAGAAGAGGGTAAAGAATAGGATTGCTCCAATTTGGCAAAGAATAATTTATATATATTTTCAAATGATTTTAATTTCTTCACAATCCATATACTCATTGTAAAGGGGAAGGATGCTTTCTTAAATTTAAACTCTTCGTCACAAAAACTTTGTTTAGTTTTTGTTAGTTTACTTTTTAAAGTTTAGCAATTATTTTAATTAACTTTGTCTTTTCTGTATTTTATTTAGCTTTCACTCTATTACTTTATATTCAAATTTCACACTTCACTTATGTAGTCTAAAATTTTAGTTTACATTATAATCTTAATAATTTACTTATAGGCATTCCAACTTTTCTGTGGGATTGATATCTAGAACTTCATTAGAGCCCTTTATTACTTGAATGATACGTATACTTGCGTTATTTTTAGGGGATTTGGCAGTTTATAGATTTTTAAAAGATAAAACTCTTTTCAATAAAGTTATTTTTTTTTCATTAAATTTCGTATTTACCAATTGTATCTATCGTGTGTATTTTGTAATATTGAAAAATATTTACAAAATAAACACACTAAATTCACCCGCATCACCCAACGACCTAGAAGATTGATTGGCTTACACTAGCCAGAGTTCATCTGAACTGACTCAACGATACACACTAAGATGACACCCTCTGCTCAAGGGTACATGTCTAATCAGCCAACAAAAATTCCCCTAGCTAGAATTAAGTATTGATGGTCGACCCATCTCATCTGTCTGGCTAATATTGCCCAGATAGATCAACCTTGCCAATCATTGATAGAAATCCAACTAGTTGCCTAGACATGAAGGACCAACAGACTGATGATCTAGTTTAGAAGTTGATCGATTTCACATAATTAAACGAGCCAGAGAATGACAAGACCCTAGACCCACATGTATATAATCTCCCAAATAACCTGTACAGGCCTGCTTAAATAAGAACATTAATGTAACATCAATTCTTGCACCTCATATCACTATAAATAGGGAATCATTTCCATAAATAAAAGGTTATACAATTTCCTCATTTTTCTCTTAAGTATTGCTCTCCTCTCTCTCTCTCTCTCTCTCTCTCTCTCTGGTTTTACATTCATTTAATAAAATTTCAATTTCAATAAAGGATCTTTAATTCATTGCTTTTAATTGTTTATCTAAATATACATGTTAAAATACATTAAAATTTAAATGGGGTATTACTAAATAAGTTTATACAAATCTCTTCAATTTGTACAAAGTTCAGTATTGTTAGAATTCATGAAGATTAAATATAATAATACGTTACTCATCTTCTTATAGTGATAATCTCAACAGATTGCTCAATAGCATAGATAAAGAATCAGCCATATTGATCTTAGTATATTGCGTAAATCAATAGAGCATCGTCTGATTCCCTTCATTTATATTATTAACTATATCAAGCCTTTGCCTATCCTTTGTTATCATGGAACATCCCTTCTCTATTGCATTGTTTTTCCTACTCTCCACTTGATGGGGCAACTAGGAGTGTATAGGATGGATTATTACATTCTTGAAATAAAAAGATAAATTTACATACATATCGCACAATTCCCATGCCTTTATATTTCTAATACTCAAATTAGACTTCATGAGTGGTCAAGGTTGGTTTTAGGAGTGTTTGAAATGATTTTGGAGGTTTTGAAAAATATGGGCCACTAAGGGCATTTTGATAATTTTGGCGAAGTTAGGGTCATTTTGGGAATTTTGGAAATTTTGGAATGTTTTGGGCAATTTTAGTGGTTTAAAAGAGTTTGAGATGATTTTTGGACCAAATTGGGTAGTTTGGGTAATTTTTGAAAATTTAGGATTTCAATTATAATTTGTTACTTTTGAGAACGTTTGGGGGCAAAAAGCGAAATTGGGTATTTGGGTAGGATGAGATCAATTGATTTGTTAATCATAAAATTACCTTTGTTGGGCCAAGAGACCAAGGGAGATCCCATTATGCATCCTCCATGTGCTAGTCTTAGCCAAACCCTAGCCTAGGGCTAATGGTTTAGGGGAAAATCCACATGAGTTTCATAAAGAGTAAGGGATCAAGCTAAGCATGTTTGGTTAAGGGTTTAGGTTTTGAGTGAAGGTGAGGGGTATCAAGGGTTTGTGTAAAAGACTGACCAAGGCCACACCACCTAGGGCTAAATCTAAGGCCAAAAAGTCCCATGGGGACTCTTCTTGACTTCTCTCATATTGGCTCCACCTACTAAGTCGTAGAGGTTAGAACCAACGTATGGAAAGTCAAGATGAGCAAATAGAGGTTTTAGAATTTCTAATGGTGAGGGTTCCTTTACTAGTCTTCTAGAAATAGTCAACAAAAAAATCATATGGCTAGATCCTAGGCTTCTAAAGGAGGAGATTAGAACTTAGCCAAAAGGGAGGTCAGCAATTAGATAATCAATCCTAACCATAGATGTTCACCAAACACCTATAGTAGATGAACTTCTGAACTAGTAGTACATTTGTGACTGATCCTTGAATATATAGTTGTGTAAAATTTATAAAGTTGACTTCACTTTACAACGGTGCCAAAAACTTGATGTCTTATTTTATGAATAAGAATCTTAAGCACTTAATGTTGGGATTCTACGCAACTATATGTATCATTATCAAGTAATATAAGACTTTCTATTTAAGCCCCAAATATAAATCCCACGAAGAAGATTTACATTTGAAATAATAAATTAACTAGGAAATTCACAAAAAAAATGAAATTACTGTAATTTTGAATGTTTGAAATACTACCAGAACTAAATTATTAACTACTAGACAAATGTAAATGCAAAGTTTAAAACAGTAACAACTATACTATGTTTATGTGATGAAGTTTTCTAATATGAAAAAACATCTTTCCCACTACAATGAATTTTTGGTAAAATGAGATGAGATAAATTGTTTAAATATGTATTGTGTCAAATAGGAGATATTTTAATTCTCTACCCTGATTGAGTGTTATATAAAATCATTGGCTAATCTCAGGTTTAGTCCTTAAATCTGTGGCTAGGCTAAAAGGATACTGGCTCTCGCTTTGGAGCTTCCACTACACTTCCCTTGAAGGCTAATGCTCACTTTAGTTCATAAACCCTAAGACCGAATTGAGGATTTTAGACTGTCACCCTAAAATTTTCAATTCTACACCCAATAATGTATATTTTTCTATTTATTTGCACTTAATTCCTTGAACGAAATACTACTCCATGAAATTAAATGTGATTCTCACTCTATGGTAGAACTCATAATCCATTTCTCAGATCATATGTTTCACAACATATTTTAATAATTCAATTGGCCAAATCGAAATGTAAATTAAGAACAGAGTTGAAAAACCATCACAATTTATTTTATATTTTAACATTGGCACATCCAAATTATCTCTTCATTTAACCATATCACAGAGTAGGGTGAAAGATAAAGGAAACTACTCATACTTCCTGAGAAATATACAACAAAACATAAATTTCATATATAAAAGAAAGTTCATACAATAATAATAGACAAACAACACTTATCTGAAACTCTTTCTCAAAGCAAATCCCTTGTATCCTCTCTTAGGAAATGTAGGAAGAAGAAATCTCTCACTTCTCTCCCTCTCTAAAACTCTTAGAGAAGAATTCACACTTAAACCCACCATAAGAAGTCAAAACTATAACAAAATTAAATGACTAATGGACTCTAAGTGGCTGTAGGGAATGTGGAATAGCGTGGAAGAGAGTGGAAAGAGGTTGAAGGGTGTAAAGGGGGACTTTTTTTTATCAATTTCCCCTCTAAATAGAGCCTAATGTCGGTTTTCTAATAGGTGCATCCAAAAACTCTTCAAAAAGTGTCCAAATTTGTCGAATCTTTTAGAAATAGAGCTCACACCGACATTGGCGTCGTTGGTGCCCATTCTAGCTCTATCGACGCGAGTGGCCCGTGAATTAATTTTGCACTCTTTGTTAAATGGAGCCATCGACACTGCTCCTAACACCATTGGTGTTGAGGAAAATCTGGCTTCTGTTCTGTAGGTTTGCACCATTGGCGTCGATCCTGGTGCCATTAGTGCTGAGTATTTCTTCAAAAATGCCATTTTGACTTCAAATTCCATCCTTTTTGCTTCAAGTCCTAAAAATCAACAACCTAAAATAAAACATGAAAAATACCTTCCTTTAAAGTGCAATATCATAAAAAATGAGTATAAAATAAAGGTCTAAATATGTGTTATTTTTAGTGTATCAAAATCCCCCAAAATTAAATGTTATTTGTCCTCAAGTAACTCATTTACTACATTAAAAATATGACTCATGATAAAGAATTTAACTTCTAGATTTCCATATTTTATTCCACTAAATACAATAGCATAACTTAAGAAAAATGTAAAATAACTTCAGTTAATACTAAAGGTATAAAAATATCTAGCAGTCAAGTCTAAGACTTCTTATTCTCTATTCTTTTTAAGGAAAATTACAAATTATTTATATTATAGCCACTTAGAATATCCATATGAAAAATAACTTCATGAAACTTCACTAGTAAATATGCTAATATTGAAATATAAGTTTATAAAATGTAGTAAAGCCTTATTCTTTAAGTTAATTCAAGTCAAGCCAATTTTTAATTAAGCATCTCCATAAGATTCTCCTCACATATTTTTCTTTTCCTTCATTTTCTTTTTTTTTGGATCATTTTCAATCCTTTTTCTTTTCTTTTTAGAATCATTTTCAATCATTTTTTGTTTCTTTCTTTCTTTTTATATGAGGATTAATATATCTGAATAGTCTTTAACGATTTTAAACTTCACTATCTTCTTCTTAAAGTTAAAAACTTTTCATATTCCTTCACTTTATAAATTTATGTTAGCTTTAAATATTTTTCATAAATTTTTATTCCTTTCTTCTTACATGAATCTCTAAGATTTTTAATACTTCAGAAATACAAATTCCTTTTCTTATAATAGAAAAACATAGTCTTATTGTATCAAACCAAATATCTTAATCTTTAAAATTAACCTTTATTACTAAAAATTTTTACTTAAGTTTACTATATATTTAGAAACACACATATAGTTATCTAAAGTTACCCTTTAGTACAAATGGTCATGTTAAATTTGTTTTGAAAATATAGCTACTTGAATACAAATAAAATTAAGTTTCTTTTAATTAAAAAGAATTTTGTCTTTCCCCTTAAACTTAAATTTTTAAAATATTTAGCATGAAACACTAAAAACAAAATAAAGGGTGAAAGAAAACATTTAATACATAACGAAAAGACTTACCTGTTGAAGGTTCTGATATTGAAACTTAACTCTGAAATATTGCAGGTGCTAATATGAAAAGATACAAGACTTAAAACATTAAATAACACATAATTCATATATAAATTTGCTGAGAAATAACTAACTACAACACATTCAACTAAGTACTAAAAACTAACAACAGTACTAAAATGTTTTCCAATGTAATAATAGTTTCACAATCCTACCCTTCACACTACAACATAATATTTAAAATAAAGCAAAGTATCGCACTCTAAAACAATCAATCATAACAATAAAGTACAATAAAAAATAAACTAAATAAAAAAAATCAAACTAAAAAATCACCGATCATCGTCATCTTCTTCTTCTTCCACATCAAAGTTTTGTTGCTGATACGGGGTAAAAATAGGGTGAGTAGGAAACTGAACTGAGTGGTCACCCCTCATGTATATGACCATTGCATCATCATAAGCAACATCATATTCAAACTTTTACCTTGTAAAATCATCATTGTGTACATTTCTGGCCTCCAAGTTTTCCATTCTCAAGATATCTCCTTGTTGGATCATCATTTGCTCCATAATTCCCTAGAGAGTAGAGGTACTTCAAGGAGAAGGGATATCCCTACTCCTACTTCTAGATCTCCACCCAACATGAGATTCATAAGTTTTAATATTGACAGACCCAATTGGTTTTAGAGGTTCAATCCTCTCCTCATCCATTCTAAAATAAACACTTGCCTGTTCACATAGTATGAAGATCAGGGCAGGGTGTGCTAAACCACTAGTAGTTTCTCCCAAAGCAATAGAACAAGTGTTTCCTTACACATTAGAACCTACATCTATCCTTCTGATCTGCTGGATACAGAAGTTCAAGATGGCTCTATTCTTTGTAACCTCACTATGATGATTTGTTGGTATCATTCTGCTAGATATAAAATAATGTCAGGCCTTAGATACTACATTTAGCATTAAAAGAGGGAAGTTTACCTTAACATTATTTGTCACCTTCCAAGCTCCTCTTCCATTAGTAAGAAAAGAAATAATTTCATCTAAGGCCTCATTTGTAGCAGAAAATGATTTGTGCTGGCAATTATACACATCCTCTAACTGATAAAATTCATTAATTCTCCTTAGAGTAAATTCCACCATTTTCCCACAAACAAACACGTAGTCTTCAGAAGTTTCCTTAAAGTTGGCATAAAACTCCATCACTATTTCAATAATAGCCTCGATAGTAAAGTAGAAAACATTCTCCCATTGTCGAGCATTGATTTGTCTTTCAACTTCTCCGCCCAGATTTTTAAATCCTTGATCCAGAATTACTTTTTTACTTGCACAGAGATTATTAAAACAAATGTTAGCCTCGTAGTTGACAAACTTTTGATCATCATAATCCACCATTCTCTTTCCCTTGCTCATTCTCGGTGCCATGGTAATTTAAGAAAATTTGATAAAATCCAAATAAAATCCAAAATTTTTTGAAAATCACAATGTGGGACGTTATAGACTTAAATCTACTAAGTAAGAATTCTTCACCAAAGGATTTTCTCGAATGTTCTAAAAAAATTTCAAAATTTTTTATCTAGGTAATGTAAGATAAATCCTTGGTAAAAATAGAAAATTTTGAGTTCAAAGTGTAGCTCTTACCTAGAGAAGATGAAATTCAAACTTCTTTTGCCTTAAAATTTCCTCAAATCCAAGCAATAGTAAGCCATAGGTGTAAAAACCGAAGGTTGAAGGTGACCAAAAGGGTAAAAATGGTGTTTTCACTATGCAAATCACGAATTTTAAGGGTTTAAGGTTTTTCGGGTCGAGGGCGCTGTCGCTGCCCATGTCGGCGCCATCGGCTCCCATGGCCAAATATTCACTTTTTTTTAATTTTTGCAATTTTCAACTTTCTTTCAATTCACTCCAAGTCTATTTAGTCTTTTTGAACACTAATTTTCATCTTAAAATAATTCTAAAATAAGTATTTTCACAAACAACACCAAACTAACTTTTATATATGAAAATCAAATTCTTACAAATACACTTTTCTAATCACACTTTCACATACATAAAGAAAACTAAATTATAATTCAGTGTCGAAATTCAGCCACAACACTAGAATGTTGACACAAAACTATATACACAAGCAAAGTTATAAGAGTTCTAAAGCAAAGTAAATCTAACACAATCACATTGAAAACATAATTACTTTAAAATAGTAGAGAGTCCAACTTCTTCAATTATTCTGCTTCATCTTCAGTACTTTCTCCTCCTCTAATATCTCCCATAGACTGGTAATGGATGTAAAAACTGTAGAAAGGTTGGTACGGGAATTGATCAGTTGAATTTTCATCGATCCATCCATTTTTCTTGAACATCTCCACCAGACTTGTTTCAATTGTTCCAATATGATTAAAGTTCTCCTTCATTCTACAATCTAAGTGAACAAAAAGGTAGTTATGATTTTTTATTATATTCATAATCCTCTGAAGTTCTCTTTCAATTTTCTTTATTTTTTTCTCCAAAGCTATTGAACTTCCAGCTGTTTGTGGCATTAATAGTGTTGAAGCATGTGATGAATGATCCAAAATAATATCCAATGCTTCATTTCCATTCCCAATATTATTTTCATTAATAGGAATCATGGGCTCCCAGGGTAATAATACTTTCTCCCAATTTTCATATGGCACTTGGATTGACTGCAAAGTAATAAAATTGTAGCAGGATGCCTCAGTACATATATAGGCCCATTCATAATAATATCCATAATAGATTTGAAAATAATCGATCCCACATCAATGGGCTTTTCCATTTGAATGCAGTAGTTTAAAATTGCACTTTCGTTTGTAACTCTACTAATTTTCATGGTAGGGAGTAATTTTGTAGAGACGAAGAAATGTCATTGTTTTTATATTGGATGAAACAGTGAAGCAGAGAAACTAACGTATTCCTCTTCTCTGATTTTCCAATTATCATTTTCATCCGTCAAAAAGTTCTATACATCTTGCATTATATCTCTCATTGGGATAAAAGTCATATAATGATAGATTGGCATGTTTTCTACGATATAAAAATCATTAATTTGAGGTGGAGTAAATGGTACAGCCTTACCTCGAACAAAGTTGACTCTTTGGGTAATTCTATGTAAGTTAGCATAGAATTCCTTTACCACTGGTACAACAACTGCAATGGTAATGTAGCATAGAACTTCCCAACGTCTCTGTATAATGATTTTATCAATCGGAGAACTTGGATTAATCAATCCATGATTGATAAAGCCTCTCTCCTTGATAAGTCTTTTTTTCTTTATGACTTTGTCGTATAATCTCTGTGCGTCAAAAATGATAAACTTTCTTCTATTGAAAACTCCATACCTGGAAGTATTTCTGGAATTGGAAGCCATGGATTTCAAAATTTGGAAGTTTTGGTCATCCAAGGAAGTTTTTATGCCTTTAAAAACACCTCTCGGTTGTTATTTTGAAGTGAAATCTCACCAAAGTCCGCTAAAAACGTTCTAAACCGCACAAACTACTCTTGGTGTTGTCGGCGCTCCTGATGGCGCTGTCAATGCCATGGCCCGTATAGTGGGCGATGTGGCACCCATTCTATCATCGTCGGCGCCAGAGGCCAAAATTGCATCTCTTATTTTTTTTGTTCAATTTGATTCCAAATTTTTCCTCCAATACCAATATTTGTCTTAATTTATGATATATAAAATTGTGTAGCATTCAAAAATATTATTATATCCTAATACATAAAACACTTATTAAACAAAATAGTTAGATATATATATAAATGATCTCTTTGGGGGCAGAAGCAACCTCACTTAGTTTTCCTTTTATTGAGTCATTGTAGCTTTCTTTTTTGTTTTTTGAGGGTGACNTAACCAACCTCATGTGTCTAAGAATTATATCCCGCACACAGGTGGGATCAAACCTGTAACCATAGGGGTCTTACAAATTCTGTTAAACAAAAAGTCACAGTAGGCGACACACACACACACACACAAACACACATATATATATATATAGAAATTTAAGTAGGATTATAATAAGTAAAATATGAAAATTTCACTAATGGTTACTAAAATTATATATATGTAATAATATAATAAACTAATGAATACCCATTATTATTATAGGCAGCAATTATAGAGAGTCGGAGTCAAGACAAATCAAATAACAAATTAATCAACATAGGAGTGAATACTCATATTTTTAATCTATAGTAATATTTTATTTCTTTTCAACCATTTTACCGTTAATGATACTTGCACAATCTTTATTTTGATTGATATATTAGTCACATTGTTATGAATGTTATATGTTTATAGCCACATACTATCATGCATTGTTTACTGTTATATATATATATATATATATATATATATATATATATATATATATATATATATATATATATATATGTAGATTTATATATGGGTTAACTCCCACAAAATGCTTGGTTTAATACCGTCAGCCTGACATACCATTGTCTAATCACGATGACTTAACATCAAAATTTCTTTAAATTGTGGTATGTGCCCTTCATAATATTGTTTCAATCTATGTGCATTAACTTTAAATATATTTTCAATTTTAGGATCTTTAATAACAATAGTTCCATAATTATAGACTTTAGTAACTTTAAATGGTCCTAACCATCTGGATTTCAGTTTTCTTGGATATAATCTCAATCTTGTAATATATAATAGAACTTCTTGTCAAGGTTTAAACGTCTTTTTAATAATCTTTCAATCATGCCATATTTTCATTTTCTCTTTATAGTTTTTTGCATTATCTTATGCTTCATTTCTAATCTCTACAAATTCATTGAGTTGCAACAATCTTTTCTCACCAGCATCTTTTAGATTAAATCTAAATTCCTTTATAGCCCAAAATGCTTTATACTCAAATTTTACTGGTAAATGACATGTTTTTCCAAAATATGTCTATTTGGGGACATTCCAATAGGATTATTATAAGCAGTAGGAGCATCTATCTAATTAATATTGGTTTAATATCTTTCTTTTGCATCAAGTATTTAATAGCAGAATGATCTGCAAGCACTATATATTTGGTTCCAATCAAGTAAGTTCTAAATTTATCAAAGGCATAGACAATAGCTAATAACTCTATTTCAGTAGTAGTGTAATTAATTTAAGCATCATTTAGAGTTTTACTAGCATAATATATTACTTTAAAAACTTTATTGTGCCTTTGTCCTAAAACAACTCCAATAGCATAATCACTAGCATTGCAAATTATTTCAAATGGTTTATCCCAATTAGGTGGAACTACTAAAGGTGCATTGATTAATTTTTCTTTCAATAATTCAATTGCTTTTATGCATTCCTCATTAAAATCAAATTTTGTATCTTTTTCTAAAAGTTGGCACAATGGCTTAGTTATTTTTGAAAAATTTTTTATGTAACGCTTGTAGAAACCAGCATGTCCTAGAAAACTTTTTACCACTCTAATCATAGTAGGTGGTATATTTTCAATAACTTGAATTTTTGCAGGATCTACTTCCATGTCATTTTCATAAATTTTATGCCCAGGAACAATTTATCCTGCAACCATAAATTGACATTTTTCCCAATTTAGTATTAGGTTAATTCGTTCACATAATTTTACAACTTTTTTTAAATTATTAAATATCATTTAAATGAAGTCTCAAATACACAGAAATCTTCCATAAATACTTCCATTCCATGTTCAATCAAATTGCTAAAAGTTCACATCATACATCTTTGAAACGTCGCAGATGCATTGCATAGTCCAAAAGGCATTCTACGAAAAGCAAATGTTCTATAAGGGCTTGTAAATATTGTTTTCTCTTGATCCTTAGGAACAATTGGAGTTTGATGATAGCCAATATATCCATTTAAAAAAGCAGTAATATTTGTTCCTAATCAATCTATCCAACATTTGGTCTAGAAAGGGTTAAGGAAAGTGATCTTTCCTAGTGGCCATGTTTAATTCTCTATAGTCTATACAAATTCACCAACCAGTAACTTGTATTATTTGAATTAATTCATTTTTCTCATTTAGTTCAACGTCACTTCTCCTTTCTTTGGAACATAGTGAATTGGACTCACCCAAGCACTGTTTGAAATAGGATATATAATTCCAGCATCTATCCATTTTAAGATTTCTTTTTTAACAACTTCATTCATTATTGGGTTTAATCACCTCTGAGGATTAGCTTTAGGATCATATTGTTCATCTAATAGAATTCTATGCATACAAGTTGAAGGATGATTTCCTTTAATATCTACTAAAGTCCATCCAAAAGCTATTTTATATCTTTTCAACATTTTTATTAATTTTTATTCTTGAATTTTTGTTAACTCAGAAGATACAATAATAGGCAATGTAGATGAATCTCCTAAAAACACAAATTTTAAATGGGCAGGTAATACTTTCAGTTCAAGTTTAGCTGGTTTAATACTTGAAGGAATAAGATTTTTATTATCATTTTTCAATAAATCTAAAGTTTCAAATTTATCCTGAATATAATCTAAATTCTCTTCTTTTATTTCACTCTCATTCTCATAATATTCTTCTTTCCTTAGTTTTGCTTCAAACACTTCCTTAAATTGCTCATTACTTAGATAATCAGTAACTTTCATCCTAAAACATTAATTATCTTTTATTACAGAATATTTCATAGCTTGCAATATTAAATGTTACTTCTTGATCATTAACTCTCATTATTAATTCTCCTTTTTGCACAACTATCACAGCTCTCCCTATTGCAAGAAATGGTCTCCTCAAAATAATAGGAATCTCTATATCTTCCTCCATATCTAATACTATAAAGTTTATAGGAAAAATAAATTTATCCACTTTTAATAATACATCTTCTATAACTCCTTTAGGATAAGTTATTTATCGACTAGCCAACTGAAGAGTTACAGTAGCAGGGGAAATCTCTCCTAAATCTAAATGTTTAAAAGT
Organism: Phalaenopsis hybrid cultivar; assembly: GCA_002079205.1. Lineage (NCBI taxonomy): Eukaryota > Viridiplantae > Streptophyta > Magnoliopsida > Asparagales > Orchidaceae > Phalaenopsis > Phalaenopsis hybrid cultivar. The sequence goes on along the minus strand of JXCR01145040.1, from coordinate 11,463 downwards.
TAATAGAGGCATAAGATTGATACTCACTCCTAAATCTTATAAGTCTTTTCCAAAAAACTTTTTACCAATTGCACAAGTTATAGTAAAACTACGAAGATCTTTTAACTTTTTAGGAAGTTTTTTCTGAATAATAGCGCTACACTCTTCATTGAGCGCAACGGTCTCATGATCAACAAACTTCCTTTTCTGGTTTAATATATCTTTCATAAATTTCACATAACTTGGCATTTGTTCCAAAGTTTCAATGAAAGCAATGTTTATTGTTAACTTTATAAGGATTTCCAAAAATTTTGTAAATTGTTTCTTTTTATTCTTCTGCTTCAATCGTTATGGTTTTTCTAAAGAAACTTGTATTTGTTCATTTTCATTGTGGTCACTTTCAATCTCTTCCTTCTCCTCATCAACTTCAATTTCTCTTTAGATTCTTGTTTCAACTTCTTTTCCACTTCGTAACTGAATGCTTTAATTTGCTCCTAATTTTGATCTTTTGGATTAACTTCCAAAGTACTCGAAAGATTTCCTCAATGTCTGTTACTAAGTACAGTAGCAATATGTCCTAATTGATTTTCAACGTTTCTAATAGCAGCCCCTTGATTTTGTATTTGATTTCCCATATTTAACATTACTTCTTCCATCATCAACTTTTTTTCCTTAACTTGTGAGTTTGGGTTAGAGTTAAATCCAGGAGGATAATAAGGTCGATAATTAGGTTTTCCTTGGTTGTTTAAATTTTCTGAGGGGTTCACCAAATTATTATAATTTTTCTAACTAAAATTAGGGTGATTTGTCTATTGAAGGCTGTAATAATTAGAATAGGGATTGTTATTTTGATTATTTATAGCATTCAAAGTTTCATAACATGATTGAGTTTCAGTAATCTTCCTTAGTGAATTTTTCTTTAATACTGGTGGTATTTGAGAATAGTTCACTCCAATTTGATCAATCTTTTTTGGTATAACCGCAATTTGAGATGCTTATTACATCTGATTCATGAATAATGGCTACTCTCTTAGGATTTACCCATTTAGAGGGCAATTGAAAATTATTAGTAGCCATTACTTCTATTAAACAGTATGCTTCATCAACAGGTTTTAGTATTAGTGATCCTCCTGCAGTAGTATCTATAATAAATATAAGCGATCCTATTAATCCATTTTAAAAAGTTTGAACTATTAACCAATATGGTAAAGCATGGTGTGGACATTTTCTAAGGAGATCCTTAAATCTTTCCCAAGCTTCATATATTGATTCCCCTTCAAACTGATAAAAAGATATAATATTGTTTCTAACCTTAACAGTTTTCAAGGGTGGAAAATATTTAGCTAAAAATTTTTGTAATAGTTCTCCCCAAGTTCTGATAGATCCAGGTGCTAATGAATTTAACTAAGCTTTAGCTTTATCCCTTAATCAAAAAGGAAAAAATATAAGCCTAACAACATCATTAAACACACCATCATATTTAAAAGCAGCACATATTTCAAGAAAACTAACAAGATGTAAATTAGGATCTTCAGTATGTGTTCCTCCAAACTAGTTATTTTGTACCATTTGGATAATAGCAGGTTTAAGCACAAATGAATTAGTAGCAACACCAGGATTTTGAAAAGTTAAGTAAAGTTCATCTACTATAGGATTAGCATAATCTTTTAAAGGTATTTGTCGATTTTTATTTATTTAATTATCTAAGTTATTCTCCATTTCATTCAAATTTTTTATTTCTTTTTGTTGTTTTCAAATTTTTCTAATAATAAATTCTAATTCCGAATCAAAAGGTACTAAACCTTCAGATCCAATATTTCACATAAACAAATATAGCAAGCAAAGAAAATTTTCTTAAAAATACTCTTAAATATATTTAGCTATATACATATATATATATATATATATATATATATA
>JXCR01145039.1:309759-338045 GCA_002079205.1 Phalaenopsis hybrid cultivar | reverse complement strand
GAAAGTTGCTCAATTTAATCTAAACCGTAGAATTTTGATCAATGAAATCCATTGGATTTATGACACCCCGCGGTTTGATACACGGGTAATTTAAGTAATAACATATTATATTATAGGGTTATATATATGTCATGTTTGTAACCTTAGGTGAGTCTCTGAGTCTTTGAGATTCTTAATCTTGTATTTTATACTCTTTCTGAATATTGAAATGGAAGCTGTCGCTCTGCTCTCGAGGATGTAGGCATCTTTGCCGAACCTCATAAATCTCTGTGTGTTCTTTTGGATTTGTGTCGATTACTGTTTTTTTCACCCTAAATTTCTTAACAAGTGGTATCAGATCAAGGTTTTAGGGCAGGGAAGAAAAATTTGGCGGCGCAGGAATAAAAGAAATTTTGGCAGAGGAGATTTGGCCGCTAGGGCAGGAGAGCTCGGTGAAATTCGGGGCTTCAACGATTCGACGAAGAACTTTGGCGGTTCGCAGCAGATTATTGGAGCAGGCATCGAGGATTTCTCGAAGGGTGCGAATCAAGTGAGAGGACCAGTTTGTGAAGGGGAAGCCGAAGGCGTTTGCGGGAGTTTGGTGGACAGAGGCGCGAAAGATTGTTTGCGGGAGGCTGCCGCCAACGCAGGAGTTTGCGAAGGCGAAGCCGGAGGCAGTTCGCTGGCGAAGATCAATGAATCTTCCATCTCCACCAGAGGGAATATTCTCTCTAAAACGTGGGAGGAGCTCGTTGAACGCTGGAATTTGCATAAAGAGTTTCGCGTTAGAGTTCCGCGCCGACGTAGTCATTCACGTGGGAGGCGTTCGCGGGATTCAGTTCGGAAGCTGCTCGGAGGATCAGTTTGCACGGCGACGTGAATCGTAGAATCGCGCTGGAGCCGAAAAAGGAAAGAGGTCATTTTCTAGAAAGCAGAAGTAGAGCTTTCTGGAAGGCGAAGCTTTTATGGAAGGCGGTGTTTTTCTGAGAGGAAAAGCAGAGAAGCAGAGCTTTTTTGGAAGGAAAAATGAGCTTTTCTAGAAAGCGGAGGCGGAGGTTTTCTTGGAAATTTAAGGAAAAAGATTTTTGGGAAAAGTTAATTAAGGAAAATTTAATTAAGGAAAAGTTCTTTTTTTGGAAAATTTAATTAATGAATTATTTAAAAAGATTTGTGACCCAACTCACCTTGGTGCATAAGAAACTCCATGATATATTTTCTTTTAAGGGGATGAATATTCGCCAATGTGGAGATTTGTTTGACATATGTATTTTCTCATAAGGGGTTGAATATTCGCCAAGGTGGAGATTTGTTAGTCATATGTATTTTCTCATAAAGGGCTTGATATATACTAAGGTGGAGATTTCTTAGACATATGTATTTCTCCTAAGGGGCTGGATATTTGCCAAGTTGGAGATTTGTTGACTATATGTATTTCTCCTAAGGGGCTATATATTCGCCAAGGTGAAGATTTGTTAGGTATGACTCAAATACCATAAATGGGACAGATGCTGGAGTGGAGCGGATGAGTCTATTAATTGGGGGAGTTTCGTTATGTGGGTTGGGGGTGTGAGGGCAGCACCCTGCGGTTTGGTACATGAGTAATTTAAGTAATTACATATTGTACTATAAGGTTATATATATGTCTTGTTTGCAACCCTAGGCGAGTCTCTGAGATTCTAAATCTTATATTCTATACTCTTTTCTGAATATTGAAAAGGAAGTCGTCGTTCTGCTCTCGAGGATGTAGACATCTTCGCCGAACCTCGTAAATCTCTGTGTGTTCTCTTGGATTTGTGTCGATTACTATTTTTCTTCAGCCTAAATTTCTCAACAATATATTTATATATTCATACAATTTACTAGATAAGATCTAGATTTTTTAGTATTCCTATTGCTCTTATTTTGTGATTTATTTATGCTTATAATTGCTCTTAAGGAAAAGATTAATTTGATAAAAAATTTTGGCAATTTATTATCTCAAGTTTAAGTAGCCATAAATTTGATCAACAAAAAATTTGAAAGTTGCTCAATTTAATCTAAACCGTAGAATTTTGATCAATGAAATCCATTGGATTTATGGCATTAAGAGTCTTAAACAACATATTTTGTTCATTGATCATAAATATGATAAAATTTGTAAAGGCAAATGATATCAAATAACATTTTGATTAAGAAAATTAATGGATAGATTGTAATAACAATATTATTTAATTTCTTAATGAAATACTATTAGAAAATAATTAGATTGTAAAAGGATCTATAATTCAATAATTGAAGAAAGTTCTTTCTTTGAAGTCATGAATTTAAGCCACACTCTTTACAATTTATTGTTCTTCTTCTAATAGTAATAATTATTATTATCATTGTTACTGTTAGTTGATAGCTAGGAATATTTAGTAGATTCCTTGATGTTATTTTAAGTTTCAAATTCATCTAATGGGAATAATAAGTATTACTTACCAAAAAAAATTATAATTTAAAAAGTACATGAAGATCAACTAAAATATTTTAGACGATGTTAAGAAAAGCTCTCAAAGCTCATTGATTCTAAAATTAAGGGAAAAAAACAGTTAGTAGTGCCTATTAATGAACAATACAAGACTAAATAAAGATGAAAAAGTTAAGATCTGAGCACTTTGCAGTGATGATAAAGAAACTTTAAGCCCTCTCTTTCTTACTTACTCTTTCTCAAATGCTACGTTGAAAGGATGGTTGCCCCCGACATTTGTTTTTCTGCTTAGTCTCACGCTCTTTCAATTTTTGGAGTATAATTATGTTATGGAATCCATCTCTAAGACAAGAAAAGACTTGTATTTTCTTTCTTTGCACTTCATTGTTATTTTCTCTGGAAGGAAAAAAAATTATAGAAGATTTGGTGGCAAATTAATACCCTTCCACGGGAAAAATTATTCCATACGGATCGGACGCCGCACGCAGCCGGACCGTAAATCACCTCATCTACGGTCCTGATGTATTTCGGTGGGTCGTACCTAAATTTTTTTTTCTTTTTTTAAATAAACTGAAATAATTCTGACCGTAGATCACCGTGATCTACGGTCAGGATCGGACACCGCATGCAGAGATGCATGCGATGTTTGGGATTAAAAGGAAGGTGAAAGCTAAATTATGGAAGTGGAAAAACAAACTTGACTATGATATTATCACAAATTAGTTGTTTTAGGCATTCTCTTTTGTTAAGACTTCCTCATCCCTCTGCATCCCATATAAACTTTTGCTTCTTACACTTCTTTTGGAAATAGAATTCGAAAACATCTTAAATTATACAGTGGATTGTATAGGAAGCTCTGATAAGAAGTTTTACTCTCTTGATCTTATCCACTCTCAGTTGGTATGGCCTTGCAAGACAATGTAACTTTATTATTATATGTGAATCATTAATTTATTAAAAATGATATTTAAACTTAAAATTTAAATCGAAAAAGAATTCAAGCAAGTAATCCTAACCCTATTTGATCAAGATGGGCTTTAAAATTTAACACGTGATAAGTCTATTATATTTAAATAACATAAACTTATTTGATTTTGATTTACCAATTGATTCAAATAAAATAAAAATATTTATTATAAAATATTTGATAAATAGGTTAAGTATTATGTTAATTCTATATAATTAACAACATTGATATGCCACCAACAAATTTTTCATCATTCGACATAAATCTTGAGTCAATATTTTGAGCAAGAAATATTCAAATATTGATAAAAAGTCATCCAGAGCTCTGATTTCAGTAAACTTCTAGTCAAACTGGCCGGCTCGATGAGAAGGTGCAAATGATATAAAAATTAGTTCAATTCAAATCAGATCAAGCTCAGATCAAATTATTAAACCACTCTCGAAGGATTTTCAGAGGCATTTGAAAAGTCAAACGGATGTTGACTCTAGCGAGTTCATAGTCAAATAGAGCATCTCGACAAATCGAATCCAACAAGCCCAAGATTGTTCAATTCTGATATCGTTAAGGCACTCAAATATCAATAAAAAATTATCTGATCGAGGGGAGCTCTCTGGACCTTCCGATCAAAATAGTTCATATTCCTGCATTAATTGCACCTAAAATACTATAAATATAGCCCCTCCCCTCTCATGAGTGGGGGAGGAGGCTTGAGAGAGAACTTGAGACTTTGAGAATGAGTTCAAGTCCAACATCATCCCTGCCACCGTCGACCTTCGTCGACCAATGCCGGCCACCGCCGATCGTCGGCGACCACCGCCGACCACCGTCGATTACCGCTGACCTCCGTCGGTCGTCATCAACTGCAATCGACCACCGCTGACCTCCGTCGACCAACACTGATCTTCATCGATTACCGTTGACTACCGTCGATCACCGCCCACCTCCGTCGACTACCGCCGACGAGACGTTTTCAGTCGACGTTATAACTTGGAAAACTTGTAGCTCTTTCCCGTCTGTGGGACAAGGGGTCTCTGTAATCATTAATCAATAGTGAATTTTCGAAATTGGACCAGTCCCCGTGGTTTTTACCATTTCCAGATTTTCCACGTAAAAGTTTCTGGAGTCATCACTGCTTGTTTCTCTTTCATCTGTGTGCGTGTTGAATTATCGTACAACACTAAGACGATAATTTGTTACTCTACTGTTGCATATTTTCCAGCACGCATCAAACATAAATATCATGAACTAATTGACATATGTCAATTTTTAAGAATAATCCTTTAAAAATTACTTTAAAATATTTTCATTTTATCTTTGCCCGTTTAAAATTGCATTCTCATTTTGATTGAGAGTTAGTCCTTTAAACAAAGATGACTTAAATTCAAGATTTACATATATATACTATGTATATTCATGATTATATTCATTCAAAATATTAAAAAAAATAAAAGAATTAAAAAAATGTGAGCATTAATGTCACGGCAGTGAGAAAATATTACATCTATCTTTTAAATGTGTGGAAAATTTTATGAATCATATCACATTGCGCACGACTTGATCAAATCCAAAACTTGGTAGCAGCGGGTCATGAAAGCAACGAATTTAGTGAAGCTAAACGTAAAGTTCACCCAAACAAAACCAAATTTCGATACAATCATTATCCTTCAATTTTAAAATTGTGGGGGGCGACGCAACCTTGATTAAATTATTGGGAATGATCAAATGCCAGCTAAGAGGCTGGCGGATAGAGACCTTCGAAATCCAGCAGGAGCGCTGCCCTCCCACTCGTTCGTTCGCTCGCACTGACGCAAGCCGCGTTCATAACGTGAGGATGATGTTCCTTCTTTGTTTTTTTTTTTATCAAGTATATGATTGGGGAGATAATCAAATCTTAATTAATTCTATACTTAATTTATTTTATCGTATCCTTAGAGAGATGACTTGCATCGAACTCTTTTGTTAGGGCACAATCGTATTTTAACTGTTGATTTTTTTTTTTTTGAGCAATGTGAGTGTGTGAATGTGACCTTTGTAATTTTTTTGTTTATTTCAAATCAATATAACTTGTATTCAAGCACCTAATCAGATGTCTTGTTGCACATTAAAAATGTGTAAGAGATGATCCTGAGGAGATCAAACGATCCAAAAGAAAGTGAGTATGACAGAGGAGGGCACTTCGATGGAAGACCAAGAGGCTCGTTTATCTGATCAGATCGATGTCGCCTTCTAAGCTAGAGCATGCAAGGCCACAGTCGATCGAGTGATGAAGGAGACAGAATCTGAGCTGTTTGGTTAGAAAAATGAAAAAAAGAGATATTCAATCCAACTACTACGAATAAGCTGACAGCTGGCTAAAGTCAACAATCTTCTATAGAAGATGTCAAACTGTTACGTGCTAAAACATTCACGATGATAGATTGATTATTTAAAGTCTTAGAGTTACGCAGAGATCCAATACACACTTATGATGGAGAATAAATATTAAGATTTTTTACGTGAAAAACCCCGAAAAGGGAGGGTAATCCACATTAAGTGTGTAAGTACAATGGTGCACCATTCTCTCACAATTAAGAGAATGGTGTTATATATTTAAACTGAAAAGTACACTTGTCTACATATCAAAGAAAATATAATTGTTAGACACAAATGTTATATTCAAGCTACAAATTTTGCAACCAGGTGTCGTCATAGGCTGATGATTGGGAGCGACAAGTGATGATGTTGATGATGGTTTACAATGGCCAATGTGAAGTGGTTGAAGATGATCGACATCAATGGAGGCAAGTGGTTATTTGGTGGGACTTTCATACGAGTGTTAGACACAACATATATATTTGGAATACACAGATTGCAACAAGGGTCATGCGAAGTCTAGTGGTCAGCGATGATAAGCAATAGTCAACAATGGTAAATGGATGGTGGTTGGAAGTTGCGAAGGCCAGTGATTATTGTCATGTCTTCTCTCCAAAAGCGGCTCTAGACATCCTCTTCTGCCTCTCCTCCCTAAGTGAATAAAGGGGTATATTTATAGCTTTTTGGGAAGAAACATTTGGGGATTTTTGTCGCATAAAATTTTTAACCACCCGATCAGACGGTCCCTGTTGATCCCCTTAATCTTACATATTCTTTCAATGATTTGAGTGCCCTACTTAGATATTAGCAATCTTAGGTTCAGTGGATTTATCTCATCAAGATGCTCATTTTGAATATAAATAGGTTAAATTTGGAGTTAATTTGAATATTTAATTGATGAGCACCTTCAAATGTGCTTTAATGGCTTAATATGGGCTTGATTGGACACGAATCAAACCACTTTTGGTATCATTGTGTTCGTCTTGCCAAGACGGTCAACTTGTTTATAAAATTGCTGAAATTGGGGCTCGGGTGATCTTGAATTTGAATTTGAAATTGGAAGATTTACTATACAAATACATCAAGATTTGTGATCGATAAAAATTTGTTGTGGCACATCAATAATTGAATTTTCTTACTCTTCAACATTATAATACATATACATATACAAATATATAGATACATATGCATATACTTATATATAAGCATGAGTATACACTGACCAAGTCCTTCTTTTACCTTAATCATATCACTTAAAATGTTTAGAATTCCCACCATATGCAGGACCCTATCCTCTTATAGTATTAATTTTGCTAGAAAAAAACATACTCAGTTTAAAGATATTTTGAATGCTTCTTCTTTAAGCCAACAACTATCTATCTCTTACTTCATTACAATGTTATGAAATGTCAAATGTTTGAATGAAGATGTTCATCTTTGAATCTTAACCATGGATCCTAACATGTATATGATTTATTTTCTACAAACTAATGGGTCACTCTATTTTTCTCATATCACTTTCTTTCATAATCATTTAGTTTTTTTGGGTTTGAAGGGGGTTTTAACGATTTTTAGTTTTGCAATTGCCGGCATATTTGGAAAAAATGAAACTCCTCTAAATTGACCTTTATGGTCACTAACATCCATTCTTAATATATTCATGCATGCCTTTATTTATCTATGTTAAATTCTTTGCATCTATTATTTGTGCAAAAAAAAGTGTTAGTAAATAGAGAAAATTATAAAATCTTAACTATAATTCTACCCCCCAAAATCAATTCTCTTATAGCAAGCTTTCTAATTTTAATTTTTGCATTTTAAATGCTAATATGGTGGAACTCTATCACCAAGGCATCTCCCATAGCTAATTCAATCATCAACTTGGCTCCTTGATTTATTGTTTGTTGGATAGAGCCTTCAACAATAATCTATAGCTCCATATTTTTCCTTTCACTCACAACAAGTTTTTTTCTCACGTATTGTTGGACCGCCCACTTATTGTGATTAACATGGGTCACTTTCAAACCCTTAAACATATATTCCTTTACAAAAATTAAAAGAAATAATTTCATGGAGGTTGCATCGTTTGTTTGGAACACACTTGTTTTTAATGTCTTATTATTTGCATTTGTTAACAAAACCTTACGATCTTAAAATGGTCTTAATATTCTTTAAATTTTATTTGACTAATTACATCCCTGATATCATTATTGACCTCAAAATTAATGGAGTATCCCATAAACTGGAAAAAAAAATCTCCTATATCTAAAAAATCACTCATTGAAGTGTTTAAGTATCAAATTGTCTGGATTAAGCATAAGCAAATTGCACCTAGCTATTAAAAGGGGGACGATATCAAAAATTTCTATGAGAGAATTAAAAATACAATGAATTATAATTTTTTTTAAGAAAATACGCTCTCGCATAACTAGTTTATTTGACCAAAAGGATAATGCTCATGTTGTTATAAGAAAATCTTAATCCATTCTTGATAACAAATTTACTTTTGATTGTTCTAATTGTAATTATGTTTTAGATGTTTATCAATTGTTTAATGCAAATTGTATTCTTTTTCTCATTTTTCTTATGATGATATATGTTATCAATCTTTATATTGGCAAGGAGAACTGCCTTGATTTGAATAATTTTAGAGCCAATTTTTTTTGGATTCGCATGAGATAACTGTTTGTTTAATGCATTTAAAATGCTAAGCTTACCCATCACATTAAGCATTCATCCATTACCTTAATCTCCAAAAATCTTCATACTAAAAATTTCAAAGATTTTAAGCTCGCATCGTAATACCTTATAAATTTATTTATAAGCTCATAACTGGCTTTACTTTGTTTGAGCTAATGCAAGTGTATGTGTTGACTAGGTAATACAAATTATTTGTGTATAGATCATTCCCACGAGAATATGTTATGACCTTTGAAAATAAAGTTTAAACACTAGCTTCAAATTCTAATTTTATTTTAAAATAAATTTTCCAAGGTTATTTTAAAATAATTTAAAATGATAACAATCAATATATGAAAAGCTCTTCAGTTTTTAATTTGTATATCCATTTTTCTATGAAATATGTTTTTACATAAAACTTGCGTTAGTAAAAAATATAAGTAGATATTAACCCCGGTTGATAGTTAAAAAACATAATTTTGAAATCCCTAAATGCTACATATCTATGCAAATAGAGAATTTAATATTGAAATTTTACATTTTCTTAAATGATTTCTAAGTTTTAGAGATAATATGCATATTATGTTATACCTTAGTTATGATTCTTCATTTTATAAGTCAAGACTCTATCAATATCACTAATCTCCACTAGATCTTTTAAAAAAAATATATATCCATCACTATTACTAAATAAAAGTGGAAGAAAAATAAACTATCATACTCAATTTATTGCATTATGAATAATACATTCATTGAAAATTGAATTACAAGTCAAAATTCAAAGGTAAAGTGTTTAGTCTAACATGATGAAAATTTCAATATAGTGAAATTACTTGATTCAAACTAATAATTAACAAAATTTACAATTAAAAAAAAAGTAAAAGGAACTAGGTATTAAGAATCCTAGAATGAAATAAAATCTTAGCAGCAAAACAAATCTCAAAATCTCTAGCCTCGCTCCTTCTTTTATCAGCACTCACATTTGCTCTCTTGGGCCAAGCACACTCTCATATACCTTTTCGCGCGCGCGCGCACACACACACGCACACTAACACTATTCTTCGCTCTTATAATTTTATTATCACTTTACAAATATATCATACCCCTTCTAACTCCCATTCCCAACTTTCCTTCTCACCCCTTCTAACTCCCATTCCCACCTTTCATTTTATATTTTGAAATGATAACCGTTATAGCTGAGCCATAGCGCCATGACACTAGTTTTGTTGCACTCCAAGACTAGCCATCAACTTTGATGTTACACTCTTTGTATATATGATCCTTACCCTAGCTTTGATAGTGTTGTCATACACTAAAGAGTGGCATTGGATACTTGGCGCTGTGTTCTAAGATCTCAGAAAAATTATTGGAAAATTTTCCAACATAGCTCCTAGGCATTATATGTAATGCTTAGATGTTGTCCTCGAATTTAACATTTATTCATGAATGACCACTTGATGGTTTTCTTGCAAAAAAGGTACATAAATTAGTGTAATTTTCTTATACTAAAATATGAAATTAACATTAATTTAGAAAAATATTTTTAGGTGTTTTCTCACTCAACCTAATTAACATTGCTCAAGCTACTTTCATTAAGAGTAGAGTTATAGACAATATTGTCCTTGTTAATAGGCTTCTACAATTATTTAATTATGTAAGCTAACCAAATTATTTTTATACTAAAATAAATAAAAAATTCTCTTTATATGATATTGTTTACCTACTAATTTTTTAATTGCGCTTCTCTCGCATCTTTTTGTGCTAGGTTATTACATGTGTCAGTGAAGCTCACTTCTAGGATATTGCTAATTAATAACTCTCATATTAATTTAATTAACCTCAAAGAAGGATGACTTCTATATCTATTCCTTTTTAAGACAACAATGAATATTTTTCTTTCTTGTAGGATGAAAAAAGTAAAAAAAAGAAAGAGATGAAGGCCATATCATATGATAATGCTCTCATTTATTATTTAATATACATTGATGATCTCCTTATTTTTGGAAAGTTGATCACCATTTTATACGTTTCCTCAATCTCAAAATTCAAATATTTACCAAAAGCTAAAATCTCAATGCAAACCACAACAAATGAGCTCTTTATTTCTCCAAAATAATAAATCACTCTTTTGGGCAACATTGTAGAAATATATGTAATGCTACCATTAATCCCCTTTAATGAGAATATATGAGCATTTTTTTTCCTGCTTTAGACTTATAGCTAGTGATTGTTTGACTATTTTTAGTAAAATTTTGATGCAATGTTCTTGTTGGAGACCATGTTAGTTTTTGTAAAGAGCCTCCTATTAATTTATTTCATCATATGGAGTAATCAACTCAACTTCTTTTAGCTATTGTTATTTCAAAAGATATTCTAAGAAAAATTGCTAGCTTTATGTCTTCTTTTCCTTATTAAAACATTAAGAAACATAATTTTTATATTAGATTTTATTCTACTACCTTGGTCTCCACTCTTTCGTCATACTTAATAAGCTTTAAGAAGCTCAAAATGATTCGGTGGTTTACTAATTTTAAAGTTTATCTTGATGCTTGGTTCGCTAATTCCTATGAATCCTTGTAGAAGAAGCAACATAATATGTTTTTATTTTATTTTATTGGAGATATATAAGGTTTAGCTCTAGTATGAAAAGATGGATCACACTTTGTATCACTACTAATATCAATCTCTCATTTTTCTTATGACCGTCGACTAAATGTCTAGTCTTTGATAGAGTTTTTTGGGCTTAAAGTTTTATAATGATTTAATTTGAATCATATTGTTACTATTGATAATCATTTGACAAACAAGAGTTGGAGCTCATATGCTCCTAATATTGTGACTCGTAACAACTGATTACTTATGATTTTAAAGAGTAATATTATTGTTGATATCTTTTTTAATATATTAAATTAAAAAGCACTTCTTTAATAAAAATACTTATAAATTGCTTATTGTTTGTCATACTAAAGTTGAGTGGGGTGTATTTGTCTAATTTTAGGGACATTTCTTGACATTTGCTTGCATCCCTAGGAAATTTCTATCTAAATGTTTAAAAATCAATGATTTTCTTATTTTCTTATGGAGATAGGATTTTTGGTTTCTAGATCTTATTTGTTTTTTTCAAATGTAATAAACCCCATTATCATCTCTCATTTGATTTCACTTTCTCCTTAGCCTTACTAAAAAATTGGTTATTATATGGTTCCTTTTTTCACATGTGTTATTCCTTTTTTAGGCCTTACTTATGCGAAACCTTTAATTAGAATGAAATTGAGCTCTTAAACATTGAGACACCTTTTAGTGCAATGGTTGAAGTTTCTCAAAAAGTCTAAAGTTAAGCAGGCTCTTGCGAGAGTACTTTCAAGGTGGGGTGACCTTTTAAAATGTTACAGCAATGTCACAAGTAATGAGATTATTTTGGCCAAAGCAAAAAAAATATCATGATTGGTGAGAGTTTAAGCTATCATAAATGATTTTAGAGCATTAGAACAATTTAGAAATATGGACTAAGTTTCCTAAAAAACAAAGTGCTACACCATGTCAGCTAATTGAACCCTATATAAGACAAAATGTTGAATGGTGGGAGCCACTTCCAGAATTCTATATACCTAGAGAATGATTATGGGTTAAAAAAACTAATGAGGATATTAGTTACTTAAGTTGGGAAGATTATGAAACCCCTTAAGTAGAATGAAGCTGAGTGTTTAAACATTAAGTTGTCTTTTGATGTAATGGTTTAAAATTTCATCAGAAACTCTGAAGTCATGCTTGCTCTTAGGAAAGAAATCTTATGATAGATGACCTTCTAAGAAGTTACATGAATATTGAGACAAAATTACAAGGCAATTATGCCATATTACAATTTCAATTTGATAGTATTGCCGACCATTTTATTAAAAGTTTTTTTTTTTCTATTGGCAACACATATTACAATCATTATTTTTGGCTCGAGATGAATATAATCTTTTTTAGTATGGTTGCTTTCGATAATGTGAAGGGAAAAAAATCTTTGTTACAAAACAAAAAGGTAGCATGTTGAAATAAAAGGAGCTTTGCTCTTATGCCCTCAATTTGGTATAGCTTTTCCCCTATTTTTTAGCCTTATGCTTTCAGTTTGGTATAACTATAACATGACCCCATTTTGCTTACTTTATACTCGTACAACTTGTCTACGTCTACACTTCTTTTGCGATTCATTTTTTTATTGAGCAAGAATTAAACTCCCACTTATTGAGGTTCAATTAGTTGAATGGATCCTTTTTAAGTCTCCCATATGATACACTTCTTATTCTACCTTTGATGAAATCAGATTTGTACAATATCTTTTTTTTCCTATGAGCCAAGATCTTTTATTTTTTTTCATTATATATGTAGTATACCTTTTTTTTCAACATTTTAGTTTTTTTGTTTACATGATTTTTTGTTTAGTTGATTTTATTTGTGTAGTATAAAATGAATTTGATATAGTTGAAATATAGTGTACTTAAAATATTTTTTATTTTTTGATTATATGTAAAATAAACACTGGAGTTTTGCTTTTTTCTGTTTTTAAATTAATATAAAATGAAATTAATGTTAAATTTGGTGGGGGGCAACAAATGGATGGCAACGGTTGATGATACCTGGCAGATAAAAGAGGCATATGGGTCGAAAAAATGTTACATCAGAAGTCCTGATGCAAAACTGCATAAGAACTCCAAGTGTACGATTCGACTGCACTGAATACAAAAAACTAAATAGGTTAATGCATGACCAGACCCAACCATATATATGGCGTATTCTGATTGGAGACCTGATGTAATTTTGCATCAGGACTCCTGATGTAGTTTTGCATCAGGACTCCTGATGTAATATTTTTTCAGTTGTGGTGCTTAGCACTTACGATGGCAATTTATGCAGTGTTTCTAGAAATCAATTAAATTAACCAAATTTGAAATAGATCACAATTGAATCATATCATATTTGAAATGCATTGAAATTTACCATGCATTTCAGATTCTTCAAACCAAATAATAAACTTTTTAAAATTTTTGTATTATAAATTGAATACACTAATTTTATATATGATAAAATAACTTCTTAGTCAATTTTTTTTAGCTATGTAATTATTATCGACTAGGAGGATTTACAGTATACTACCTAATTCTTTCTGCTAATCATATTTATCACGCGTCCATTAAAGTCTTCCAACGAGATTGCGACATACATAGACCTCCAAAACTCTCATCTTTCTTATTCTGCCCCACTCGTAACTGAAATGATATTGGAAACCACTGAGAAAGATAAGCCTCAATTTTCCAAAGACCTTTAAAACTCCCATATTTCTCTTCCCTCCACTCCGCTCCTACTCAAAACCATACCTGGTCCTCCCACCCGTCTTCATGAGCTTAAGAGGTGTTGAATCCGAATATGACATGCCCAAGACATAGAGCATGAGAACTGAGAGAGAGAGAGAGAGAGAGAGAGAGAGAGAGAATCTGAATATGACATGCCCAAGGCATAGAGCATGAGAAATGAGAGAGAGAGAGAGAGAGAGAGAGAGAGAGAGAGAGAGAAGGTGACGTCGTGGATGTCGTTGGAGCAAAGTGAGGGTGTTCACAGGGTGCTTAAACTCATTTCATTTATCAAAAGAGTGTTTATAGAAGAAGGGGTGAGCTAACATGACCTCACTCCCCTTATGCATAAATTGTCATCATGTTATAAATAATTGAAGGATTGCCCTTGGTAGTTATCTTCATTGGTATCTCTTCATGTCTCTGACACATCTTCACATATTAGGCACATTTCCATCTTCCCATGCACTTTTTGGTTATACACAAATGCCTCCAAGTCTCTTACCTCTTGGAAGTAAAGTTGCGATAAAAATTAGATAATTTAAATATGTCTAACATGCAATCATAATAATGCACGAACTATACACCATTGATTTTGGTGTCGCTATACGCCTTGTTTTCTCTAGTTTCTAAGTGCTCTCCTGAGGCCTTTTCGGGCCGATTTTTTTTTATATGTTAGTCAACAATTGTGAAGAAATGTTAGTGATTTATTCAAGAAATAGATAAAGCTGGGTCAATTTTTACTTGTGCTTATTGTGTATCTTACCCTTACCGAGCCATTTGATTGCGATGGTTTGATGTTTTGGGATCGTTGACGACTCAGTTCTTCAGAAAGACCATTAGCCGTTTTTTATGTATTGTAGTTCGTTGATTGCTTGACTCAAGTCTACAAAGCATGTGTTTAGCTTGCATGGTCGGTTCATTGACTCGATCAGGCCATACTTTTCGTTAGGGCTTAGGTGTATCTTGTTGTTGGTTCACAGAGGTAACCGTTAAGACTCACTGCTAAGGTGATTTGCTTATTTTAGAGTTTTTACCTGTTTCAAGTTTAGAGAATTGACTTTTTATACTTGGCGTTGAGGTGAGTATTTATTTGCTACGTTAGAGTCTAACTCTTTCGAGTGTTGCGTGTGAAATTTTTTAGTGCACTCAGTCTCAATTGTCCGTAGGAAAACATAATTAAAAGAGTTGAAATATATATTTCAGGAAAAAAAAAATAAAAATTATGGATAATTCGGCGCTCAGATTTTTAGATTTCAATAATTTTTTTGGTAGTTCGGAGTTTTTTGGGCCACCCGGAATTTGAGGCCGGTTGACCATTATTTTTCCGGTCGCCCGTAAATTTTCGGTCGGTGGAAGATGCATGCAACCGGATTTGGTCATCGATCGGCTGTAATCTTTGGCCAGAATTTTGAGTCAGCTGGCAACTTGATAGGCCGGAAAGAAGTTGGTCAGCAGGAAAGCCGGCAGGCGGGACTTGGGCGTTCTTATGGATACGGCGTTCGACAGAACTCGGCAATCGACGGAGCTGGGTCGTACGAAGGGGAATTCATGTCGCAGAGGGAAGAAGTTTCGGCGATCGGATGGACATGCGCCCGATGTAACTTGGCGATCGATGGGAGGACTTCACGCAATCGAATGTATATGTCGTCACTGAGTGTAGTTTCCATTCCAGCGTGTCTAAAATGAGGAACTCCATTCTCTGTATCGCCTCGCCTCGGAACCAATAATCTTCTACGCAATACTAAGACTACAATGGCGGGGAGCACTCCTCCAACTTTGCTGCTAAAGATAAGCAAGCTATTGACAAAAGCTTCGTGGCACAGTTCTTCTATTCGTAGATTGTCCGTCGGAGAAAGAACCGGTTCATGTAAGTTACTACGAGGTAAGCAATCTGAGAGCCGAATCAGAAGTAGGATTTCATCTTGAGAATCCAGTGGACGGATTTGGATCTGCAGCGGAGCAGATAGGTTCCCATTGCAGAGCAAAGAGCTCTCTTTGGAGCAGAAGAGGCCGGAAAGACNATATACAAATATATAGATACATATGCATATACTTATATATAAGCATGAGTATACACTGACCAAGTCCTTTTAACTTAATCATATCACTTAAAATGTTTAGAATTCCCACCATATGCAGGACCCTATCCTCTTATAGCATTAATTTTGCTAGAAAAAACATACTCAGTTTAAAGATATTTTGAATGCTTCTTCTTTAAGCCAACAACCATCTATCTCTTACTTCATTACAATGTTATGAAATGTCATATGTTTGAATGAAGATGTTCATCTTTGAATTTCAACCATGGATCCTAACATGGACATGATTTATTTTCTACAAACTAATGGGTCACTCTATTTTTCTCATATCACTTTCTTTCATAATCATTTAGTTTTTTTAAGTTTGAAGGGGGTTTTAACGATTTTTAGTTTTGCAATTGCGGGCATATTTGGAAAAAATTAAACTCCTCTAAATTGACCTTTATGGTCACTAACATCCATTCTTAATATATTCATGCATGCCTTTATTTCTCTTATGTTAAATTCTTTGCATCTATTATTTGTGCAAAAAATAGTGTTAGTAAATAGAGAAAATTATAAAATCTTAACTATAATTCTACCCCCCAAAATCAATTCTCCATAGTTAAGTTTTTGCGATTATAATTGTAAAAGGGAGGCTGAGGAAAAAGTTAGTAGGAAGTATCCACCTTATAACAAGCTTTCTAATTTTAATTTTTGCATTTTAAATGCTAATATGGTGGAACTCTATCACCAAGGCATCTCCCATGCTAATTCAATCATCAACTTGGCTCCTTGATTTATTGTTTGTTGGATAGAGCCTTCAGTAGTAATCTATAGCTCCATATTTTTCCTCTCACTCACAACAATTTTTTTTTCTCACATATTGTTGGACCGCCCACTTATTGCGATTAACATGGGTCACTTTCAAACCCTTAAGCATATATTCCTTTACAAAAAAAGAAATAATTTCATGGAGCTTGCATCGTTTGTTTGGAACACACCTGCTTTTAACGTCTTATTATTTGCATTTGTTAACAAAACCTTACGATCTTAAAATGGTTTCAATATTCTATAAATTTTATTTGACTAATTACATCCTAATATCATTATTGACCTCAAAATTAATGGAGTATCCCATAAACTGGGAAAAAAAATCTCCTATATCTAAAAAATCACTCATTGAAGCGTTTAAGTATCAAATTGTCTGGATTAAGCATAAGCAAATTGCGCCTAGCTATTAAAAGGGGGACGATATCAAAAATTTTTATGAGAAAATTAAAAATACAATGAATTATAATTTTTTTTTAAAGAAATACGCTCTCCCATAACTAGTTTATTTGACCAAAAGGATAATGCTCATGTTGTTATAAAAAATTCTTAATCTATTCTTCATTAGAATTTATCTTTGATTGCTCTAAATGTAATTATGTTTTAGATGTTTATCAATTGTTTAATACAAATTGTATTCTTTTTCTCATTTTTCTTATGATGATATCATGCTATCAATCTTTATATTGGCAAGGAGGAATGCCCTGATTTGAATAATTTTAGAGCCAATTTTTTTGGAATGGCATGAGATAACTATGTCTTGTTTATTGCATTTAGAATACTAAGCTTACCCATCACATTAAGCATTCATCCATTACCTTAATCTCCAAAAATTTTCATACTAAAAATTTCAAAGATTTTAAGCACACATCGCAATACCTTATAAAATTATTTTTAAGCTCATAACTGGCTTTACTTTGTATGAGCTAATGCAAGTGTATGTGTTGACTAGGTAATACAAATTATTTAGTATAGATCATTCCCACGAGAATATGTTATGACCTTTGAAAATAAAGTTTAAACACTAGCTTAAAATTCTAATTTTATTTAAAAACAAATTTTCCAAGGTTATTTTAAAATAATTGAAAAAGATAATAATCAATATATGAAAAAAATCTTCAGTTTTTAATTTGTATATCCATTTTTCTATGAAATATGTTTTTTACATAAAACTTGCGTTAATAAAAAACATAAGTAGATATTAACCTCGGTTGATAGTTAAAAAACATAATTTTGAAATCCCTAAATGCTATATATCTATGCAAATAGAGAATTTAAAATTGAAATTTTACATTTTCTTAAATGATTTCTAAGTTTCAGAGATAATATGTATATTATGTTATACCTTAGTTATGATTCTTCCTTTTATAAGTCAAGACTCTATCAATATCACTAATCTCCACTAGATCTTTTAAAAATATATATATATATCCATCACTACTACTAAATAAAAGTGGAAGAAAAATAAACTATCATACTCAATTTATTGCATTATGAATAATACATTCATTGAAAATTGAATTACAAGTCAAAATTCAAAGGTAAAGTGTTTAGTCTAACATGATGAAAATTTCAATATAGTGAAATTACTTGATTCAAACTAATAATTAACAAAATTTACTATTAAAAAAAAAAAGTAAGATGAACTAGGCATTAAGAATCCTTGAATGAAATAAAATCTCAGCAGCAAACAAATCTCAAAATCACTAGCCTCGCTCCTTTTATCTACAGTCACATTTGCTCTTTGGGCCAAACACACTCTCATATACCTTTTTGAGCACGCGCGCGCGCTCACACACACACACACACACACACTAACACTATTCTTCACTCTTAGAATTCTGTTATCACTTTACAAATATATCATATGCACTTTTTAAGCCTTCTCACCCCTTCTAACTCCCATTCCCAACTTTCCTTCTCACCCCTTCTAACTCCCATTCCGACCTTTCATTTTATATTTTGAAATGATAACCGTTATAGCTGGGCCATAGAGCGTGACACTAGTTTTGTTGCACTCCGAGACTGGCCACAACTTTGATGTTACACTCTTTGATATATGATCCTTACTCTAGCTTTGATAGTGTTTTCATACACTAAAGAGTGGCATTGTGGCATTGGATACTTGGCGCTATGTTCTAAGATCTCAGAAAAATTATTGGAAATTTTTCCAACATAGCTCCTAGGCATTATATGTAATGCTTAGATGTTGTCCTCGAATTTCATTTATTCATGAATGACCACTTGATGGTTTTCTTGCAAAAAAGGTTCATAAATTAGTGTAATTTTCTTATNCATTCCCACGAGAATATGTTATGACCTTTGAAAATAAAGTTTAAACACTAGCTTCAAATTCTAATTTTATTTAAAAATAAATTTTCCAAGGTTATTTTAAAATAATTTAAAATGATAATAATCAATATATGAAAAAAATCTTCAGTTTTTAATTTGTATATCCATTTCTCTATGAAATATGTTTTTACATAAAACTTGCGTTAATAAAAAAACATAAGTAGATATTAACCTCGGTGGATAGTTAAAAAACATAATTTTGAAATCCCTAAATGCTATATATCTATGCAAATAGAGAATTTAAAATTGAAATTTTACATTTTCTTAAATGATTTCTAAGTTTCAGAGATAATATGTATATTATGTTATACCTTAGTTATGATTCTTCCTTTTATAAGTCAAGACTCTATCAATATCACTAATCTCCACCAGATCTTTTAAGAAAATATATATCCATCACTATTACTAAATAAAAGTGGAAGAAAAATAAACTATCATACTCAATTTATTGCATTATGAATAATACATTCATTGAAAATTGAATTACAAGTCACAAATTCAAAGGTAAATTGTTTAGTCTAACATGATGAAAATTTCAATATAGTGAAATTACTTGATTCAAACTAATAATTAACAAAATTTACAATTGAAAAAAAAGTAAGAGGAACTAGGCATTAAGAATCCTTGAATGAAATAAAATCTCAGCACCAAACAAATCTCAAAATCCCTAGCCTCGCTCCTTCTTTTATCTGCAGTCACATTTGCTCTTTGGGCCAAGCACACTCTCATATACCTTTTTGCGCACGCACGCGCACACACACACACACACTAACACTATTCCTCACTCTTAGAATTTTGTTATCACTTTACAAATATATCATATGCACTTTTTAAGCCTTCTCACCCCTTCTAACTCCCATTCCCAACTTTCCTTCTCACCCCTTCTAACTCCCATTCCCACCTTTCGTTTTATATTTTGAAATGATAACCGTTATAGCTGGGTCATAGAGCTGTGGCACTAGTTTTGTTGCACTCCGAGACTGGCCACAACTTTGATGTTACACTCTTTGATATATGATCCTTACTCTAGCTTTGATAGTGTTGTCATACACTAAAGAGTGGCATTGTGGCATTGGATACTTGGCGCTGTATTCTAAGATCTCAGAAAAATTATTGGAAAATTTTCCAACATAGCTCCTAGGCATTATATGTAATGCTTAGATGTTGTCCTCGAATTTAACATTTATTCATGAATGACCACTTGATGGTTTTCTTGCAAAAAAGGTACATAAATTAGTGTAATTTTCTTACAGTAAAATATGAAATTAACATTAATTTAGAAAAATATTTTTAGGTGCTTTCTCACTCAACCTAATTAATATTGCTCAAGCTACTTTCATTAAGAGTAGAGATATATTATAGACAATATTGTCCTTGTTAATAGGCTTCTACAATATTTTAATTATGTAAGCTAACCAAATTATTTTTTTACTAAAATAAATAAAAAATTCTCTTTATATGATATTGTTTACCTACTAATTTTTTAATTGTGCTTCTCTCGCATCTTTTTGTGCTAGGTTATTACATGTGTCAGTGAAGCTCACTTCTAGGTTATTGCTAATGAATAACTCTCATTTTAATTTAATTAGCCTCAAAGAAGGATGACTTCTATATCTATTCCTTTTTAAGACAACAACGAATATATTTTCTTTCTTGTAGGATGAAAAAAGTAAAAAAAAAAAGAGATGAAGGCCATATCATATGATAATGCTCACATTTATTATTTAATATACATTGATGATCTCCATATTTTTGGAAAGTTGATCACCATTTTATACGTTTCCTCAATCTCAAAATTCAAATATTTACCAAAAGCTAAAATCTCAATGCAAATCACAACAAATTAGCTCTTTATTTCACCAAAATAATAAATCACTCTTTTGGGCAACATTGTAGCAATATATTTAATGCTACAATTAATCCCCCTTAATGAGAATATATGAGCATTTTTTTCCTTGCTTTAGACTTATAGTTATGATCGTTTGACTATTTTTATTAAAATTTTGATGCAGTGTTCTTGTTGGAGACAATGTTAGTTTTTGTAAAGAGCCTCCTATTAATTTATTTTATCATATGGAATAATCAACTCAACTTCTTTTAGCTATTGTTATTTCAAAAGATATTCTAAGAAAAATTGCTAGCTTTATGTCTTCTTTTCCTTATTAAAACATTAAGAAACATAATTTTTATATTAGATTTTATTCTACTACCTTGGTCTCCACTCTTTCGTCATACTTAATAAGCTTTAAGAAGCTCAAAATGATTCAGTGGTCTACTAATTTTAAAGTTTATTCTGATGCTTGGTTCGCTAATTCCTATGAATCCTTGTAGAAGAAGAAACATGATATGTTTTTTTATTCTCTTGGAGATATATAAGGTTTAGCTATAGTATGAAAAGATGGACCACACTTTGTATCACTACTAATATCAATCTCTCATTTTTCTTATGACCGTCGACTAAATGTCTAGTCTTTGATAGAGTTTTTTGGGCTTAAAGTTTTATAATGATTTAATTTGAATCATATTGTTACTATTGATAATCATTTGACAAACAAGAGTTGGAACTCATATGCTCCTAATATTGTGACTCATAACAACTGATTACTTATGATTTTAAAGAGTAATATTATTGTCGATATTTTTTTTAATATATTAAATTAAAAAGCACTTCTTTAATAAAAATACTTATAAATTGCTTATTTTTTATCATACTAAAGTTGAGTGGGGCGTATTTGTCTAATTTTAGTGACATTTCTTGACATTTGCTTGCATCACTAGGAAATTTCTATCTAAATGTTTAAAAATCAATGATTTTCTTATTTTCTTATGGAGATAGGATTTTTGGTTTCTAGATCTTATTTGTTTTTTCAAATGTAATAAAAAACCCCATTATCATCTCTCCTTTGATTTCACTTTCTCGTTAGCCTTATTAAAAGATTGGTTATTATATGGTTCCTTTTTTCACATGTGTTATTCCTTTTTTAGGCCTTACTTTTGCGAAACCTTTATTAGAATGAAATTGAGCTCTTAAACATTGAGGCACCTTTTAGTGCAATGGTTGAAGTTTCTCAAAAAGTCTAAAGTTAAGCAGGCTCTTGCGAGAGTACTCTCAAGGTGGGGTGACCTTTTAAAATGTTACAGCAATGTCACAAATAATGAGATTATTTTGGCCAAAGCAAAAAAAAAAAATATCATGATTGGTGAGAGTTTAAGCTATTATAAATGATTTTAGAGCATTAGAACAATTTAGAAATATGGACTAAGTTTCATAAAAAACAAAGTGCTGCACCATGTCAGCTAATTGAACCCTAAATAAGACAAAATGTTGAATGGTGGGAGCCGCTTCCAGAATTCTATATACCTAGTGAATGATTATGGGTTAAAAAAACTAATGAGGATATTAGTTACTTAAGTTGGGAAGATTGTGAAACCCCTTAAGTAGAATGAAGCTGAGCTTTTAAACATTAAGTTGTCTTTTGGTGTAATGGTTTAAAATTTCATCAGAAACTCCGAAGTCATGCTTGCTCTTAGGAAAGAAATCTTATGATAGGTGACCTTCTAAGAAGTTACATCAATATTGAGACAAAATTACAAGGCAATTATGCCATATTACAATTTCAATTCGATAGCATTGTCGACCATTTTATTAAAAGTTTTTTTTTTCTATTGGCAACACATATTACAATCATTATTTTTGGCTGGAGATGAATATAATCTTATTTAGTATGGTTGCTTTCGATAATGTGAAGGGAAAAAAATCTTTGTTACAAAACTAAAAGGTAGCATGTTGAAATAGAAGGAGCTTTGCTCTTATGCCCTCAATTTGGTATAGCTTTTTCCCCTTTTTTTTAGTCTTATGCCTTCAGTTTGGTATAACTATAACATGACCTCATTTTGCTTACTTTATACTTGTACAGCTTGTCTACGTCTACACTTCTTTTGCGATTCATTTTTTTTTATTGAGCAAGAATTAAACTCCCGCTTATTGAGGATCAATGAGTTGAATGGACCCTTTTTACGTCTCCCATATGATACACTTCTTATTCTACCTTTAATGGAATCAGGTTTGTACAATATCTTTTTTTTTTCCTATGAGCCAAGATCTTTTATTTTTTTTCATTATATATGTAGTATACCTTCTTTCAACATTTGAGTTTTTTGTTTACATGATCTTTTGTTTAGTTGATTTTATTTGTGTAGTATAAAATGAATTTGATATAGTTGAAATATAGTGTGCTTAAAATATTTTTTATTTTTTGATTCTATGTAAAATAAATATTGGAGTTTTGCTTTTTTTGTTTTTAAATTAATATAAAATAAAAATAATGTTAAATTTGGTGGGGGGCAAGAGATGGATGGCAACGGTTGATGGTACCTGGCAGATAAACGAGGCCTATGGGTCAAAAAAATGTTACATCAGGAGTCCTGATGCAAAACTGCATAAGGACTCCATGTGTACTGCCTGGCTGCACTGAATACAAAAAAACTAAATAGGTTAATGCATGGTCGGGCCCAACCATATATATGACGTATTGTGATTGGAGTCCTGATGTAATTTTGCATCAGGACTCCTGATGTAATATTACATCATTTTTTCGGTGGTGGTGCTTAGCACTTACGGTGGCAATTTATGCAGTGTTTATAGAAATCAATTAAATTAACAAATTTGAAATAGATCACAATTGAATCATATCATATTAGAAATGCATTGAAATTTACTTTGCATTTCAGATTCTTCAAACCAAATAATAAAATTTAAAAAAATTTTGTATTATAAATTGAATACACTAATTTTATATATGATAAAATAACTCTTTAGTCAATTTTTTTTAGTTATGTAATTATTACCGACTAGCAGGATTTACAGTATACTACCTAATTGTTTCCTGCTAATCATATTTATCACGAGTCCATTAAAGTATACCAACGAGATTGCGGCATACATATACCTCCAAAACTCTCATCTTTCTTATTCTGCCTCACTCGTAACTGAAATGATATTGGAAACCACTGAGGAAGATTAGCCTCAATTTTCCGAAGACCTCTAAAACTCTCATATTTCTCTTCCTTCCACTCCGCTCCTACTCAAAACCATACCTGAGTCCTCCCACTCGTCTTCGTAAGCTTAAGAGGTGTTGAATCCAAATATGACATGCCCAAGGCATAGAGCATGAGAACTGAGAAAGAGAGAGAGAAAGAGAGAGAGAGAGAAGGTGACGTCATGGATGTCGTTGGAGCAAAGTGAGGGTGTTGCCAGGGTGTTCGAACTCATTTCATTTATCAAAATAATGTTTACAGAAGAAGGGGTGAGCTAACATGACCTCACTCCCCTTAAACATAAAATGTCATCATATTTATAAATAATTGGAGGATTGCCCCTAGTAGTTATCTTCATTGGTATCTCTTCATGTCTATGGCACCTCTTCACATATTAGGCACATTTCCATCTTCCCAAGCACTTTTTGGTTATACACAAATGCCTCCAAAGTCTCTTACTTCTTAGAAGCAAAGCTGCGATAAGAATTAGAGAATTTAAATATGTCTAACATGCAATCATAATAATGCACGAACTATACACCATTGATTTTGGTGTGGCTATGCGCCTTGTTTTCTCTAATTCTGAAGTGCTCTCCGGAGGCTTTTTCAGGCTGATTTTTTTTTTGTATGTTAGTCAACAGCTGTGAAGAAATGTTAGTGATTTATTCAAGAAATAGATAAAGTTGGGTCAATTTTTACTTGTGCTTATTGTGTATGTTACCCTTACGAAGCCATTTGATTGTGACAGCTTGTTGTTTTGGGATTGTTGACGACTCAACTCTTCAGAAAGACCATTAGCCGTTTTTTATGTATTGTAGTTCGTTGATTGCTTTACTCAAGTCTTACAAAGCATGTGTTTAGCTTGCATGGTCGGTTCATTGACTCGGTTAGACCATACTTTTTGTCAGGGCCTAGGCGTATCTTGTCGCTGGCTTCACAGGGGTAACCGATAAGACTCACTGCTAAGGTGATTTTCATTGTACTCTTCGTGGAACTTATTTTATTGAGTAGAAGATCACTTTCAGAAGTTTTACTTGTTTCAAGTTTAGAGAATTGACTTTTTATACTTGGCGTTGAGATGAGTATTTATTTGCTCCGTCACAGTCTAGTGTTGCGTGTGAAATTTTTTAGTGCACTCAGTCTCAATTGTCCCAAGGAATTAAAAGAGTTGAAATATATATTTCAGAAAATAAAAATAAAAATTATTGGATAATTCGAGATTTCAATAATTTTTTTGGTCGTCCGGAATTTTTTGGGCCACCCGGAACTTAAGGCCAGTTGACCATGATTTTTCCGGCCGCCTGTAAATTTTCGGTCGGTGGAAGATGCATGCGACCGGATTTGGTCATCGATCGGCTGTAATCTTAGGCCAGAATTTTGAGTCAGCTGGCAACTTGATAGGCCGGAAAGAAGTTGGTCAGCAGGAGAGCCGGCTGCCGGGACTTCGGCGATCGAATGGATATGGTGTTCGACAAAACTCGGCAATCGACGGAGCTGTGTCGTACGAAGGGGAATTCATGTCGCAGAGGGAAGAAGTTTCGGCGATCGGATGGACATGCGCCCAATGTAACTTGGCGATCGATGGGAGGACTTCACGTAATCGAATGTATATGTCGTCACTGAGTGCAGTTTCCATTCCAGCGTGTCTAAATTGAGGAACTCCATTCTCTGTATCGCCTCGCCACGGAACCAGTAATCTTCTACGCAATACTAAGACTACAATGGCGGGGAGCACTCCTCCAACTTTGCTGCTAAAGATAAGCAAGCTATTGGCAAAAGCTTCGTGGCCCAGTTCTTCTATTCGTAGATTGTCAGTCGGAGAAATAACCGGTTCATGTAAGTTACTACTAGGTAAGCAATCTGAAAGCCGAATCAGAAGTAGGATTTCATCTTGAGAATCCAGTGGACGGATTTGGATCTGTAGCGGAGCAGATAGGTTCCCATTGCAGAGCAAAGAGCTCTCTTTGGAGCAGAAGAGGCCGGAGAGAGTGAATGGAATTTTGGGGAACTCCATTAAGGGTGCTTGGGATCTTTGTGCTGAGGAAGCCTTTGCACATCGGTTGGAAATCGAACGCAAGTCTGCTGGCTTGGCCGTCAATCCGCTGGAAATTGGTCGGCCGGATGGATTGCACGCGACAGAGGTTTCCGCGGCTACGAGCAGAAAGGTCCCACATCGCACTGTCTCTCCTCTCTAATGCCAAAAAATATTACATAGGGCTCTTAATAAAATAATGTCACATGAAATCATATATTAAAGTGTGTATATATATTTTTTATTTAGGAGCCTACATGACATTATTTCATTGGAATCGTGATGTATTTATATATCAGAACTTTTGATATAATATTTTTTCTTTGAATGCCCCAATCTCGACCTCATAGGCCAGGTGGAGTGCGAGAGAGAAACTGAAGCCACCGACAAAAAGCATTAAATGATATTGAGAGAAAAAAAACTCCAATAAAAAAATCTATTTTTTTGCATATTTGCCTTTCCAGTTCCTTTGTGACATATTATTGAGGATTTCTTACTTATTAAAGTCTTTTGAGCACTAGAACTAATGCCCCTAGAAGGATTGTGTGGAATCCATTCATGGTTGTAGGAAGCGAAGGTTCCATCTTTCCGCATTTTTTGAATGTGCTTTTCGCCTCCGAGCGAATTCCTCTAGGAAGATGATGTAAAAGAGATCTTCAGGCTTATGAATTTACCATTGTGTCGTTTTCCGTTGTGCGCTCTCTGTTAGGAGTGGTTTTTCTTAGTGTCGTTCATTTTTTTGTTGATGACATGTCCACACACCCCAAATCATATGTTGAATCTGAATATGACATGTCGAAGGTATAGTGTGAGAATCCAGAGAAAGAAGGAAAGAGAAGGTCACATCATGGTTGCTCCCAGTGGGGCAAAGTGGGGGTGTTCCTCGAGTGCTCAGACCCATTTCATTTATTAAAAGTGTGTACATTAGAAGGGGAGAGCCACATGACCTCTCTCCTCTAATACATAAAAGAGCCTCATATTTATAGATTATATGAGAACAAATATGAAAGTACAAACTTGCCACCGAGAGTTATCTTCATTGACCCCTCTTCAAGCCTATGCACCTCTTCACTAAATAGCAGCAATCGGATTATAACGCACACAGACCTCCAAACTCTCATTTTTCTCTTGCTTCCTCTCTCTCAATATCAAAAACTAAAGCTCATTTTTCTCCCATTTTCTCCCACCACATTTTGATCAACTTTAATTGACGAAGTGATGGATAAGATTAATGGGAAAAAATTGAATGATGTGTATGTAATTATTAAAATTTTGAGGATTTGATGTGAAATTTTATAAGATGTAAAATTCCCCTTCCGATTAATAAAAATAGCTTGAATATCCTGTATTCGGCTGGCTTCCAGTCGCCACGTCACCTATCGCTCCTCGTCGGGCCACTCTGGTGGCGTGATAGCACGAGCTTTTCTTAAATTATAGTTAAATAATATCCCGCCACAAGTGAAAATCACATGGAAAAAGAAAAAGGAGAGTTTTCACTCTCTGCTGGCTAATTGTTATTATTATTTTCTTTAACCACAGCGAGAGCGAGAGAGAGAGAGAGAGAGAGGGTGACATTCTAACCCACCGACTCCACTTAGTCCGAAAGATCTACAATCTCTCTGCTCCGTCGGTGGCCACCGGATCCCCGCACAACCGGAGCATTATCCTCTGCTCGAGATAGTTCCGGTGAGTTATCTTCATACCTGTCTACTTTTTTCCCTTGGATTTTCGTCTGTCTCTAATTTTCACGGCTGGTTCGTTTTTTTTTTTCGTGTGAATGATAGTGCATCCGTGAACAATTTTGCACTAATGCGATCCGGTTCATTGCTTTTTGCANGTGGAACTATTGGATAGTAGCTTTTTGAGTAAAGCGGCCGCTGAACTGCACTATGTTTTCTTCTTGGGAAACTTACATACCTTGCACACAATTCTTATGCATTTACATATCTCAAGCCTATGTTTTCATATTTACATACATCGAACTTTGCCGCTTTAAATTTCTACATGAAATTTTTATTTTCTTTTTATAAAGGAGTTATAGCGCTATTTTTGATGTGATATTAAAGAGTTGAGTGCTATGTGTGTAAGTATGAAAGTCTAGATGTGAGATATGGAAATACATAAGAATTATGTGCCATGTATGTAAATGCCCCTTTCTTTTTAGGTTATCGTGGTTAATTACCATAATAAGCTCGAAGCAGCACCAATTTCTCATGTTAGCTTCCATAAAACTACAACTTGTTGTTTTTTTTTT